>JXCR01125228.1:152356-166237 GCA_002079205.1 Phalaenopsis hybrid cultivar
TTTTGAATAAAAAATAGAAAACATAAAATAAGAAGGGAATAAACTAAATCAAAAGTTTTCTAACATATCCCACATGAGAGAGGTATATATAAAAAGAATTAAATTTACATCACAAATCGTTTCATTTTCATCTGAGTGTGTGTTGAATACTCGTGCAACGTTAAGACGATAATTCATTACTCTGTCGCCGTGAATTTTCTAGCACGCATCACATATATATAGAGATTAATCCCTTAATATTTAGAAACTTATCAAACACATCTTACCTAAATTAGGAAAGGAAATAATTTTGAATAAAAAATAGAAAACATAAAATAAGAAGGGAATAAACTAAATCAAAAGCTTTCTAACATATCCCACATGAGAGAGAGATATATAAAAAGAATTAAATTTTCTCTGATTTCCATACTCCCCCTCAAGCCCGATCGTAGATGTTGTAAAAACCAAGTTTGACATTGAATTATGAGAAGTTGTTAAAAGGAAGAGCTGAGCTTTGGTGCAATTTGGTACTGTCAATCACCATCCCCTACTCCGCCTTAGTGTATCACGAGGTTGGTGTGCAGCTCTTAATTACTTCCAAGGAGTTTTTTCAATAGTTCAAGCTGCTCGGTGAATGGTTCGGCCCATCTTTTGAATGCGATGTCAGTTTTTTTCTCTTGGTCTTTCATCCCTGTCTAGGTTTGTAGTCTCAAGTTTTCCATGAAGTTTACAACATTTGTCCTTGATATGCCTAATTTTCTTGCAATAGTCACATGTAGGACAATCTTTCTTGTGCTCTGAGTCATGAGAGGAATTATGAGTGCATAGGCCTCATCTTTCAGTAATTTGGTGAGCCTCCATTTTCAGTGAGCATCAACTTCTTTTTGTTCTCTTCTAACTTCAGCGAAGACTTCATGGGTAGATGGAAGGGGCTTTGATCCCATAATCCCATCTCACCTCATTCAATTCCTGAGTTACTCCTACTAGAAATTTGATGTTTCTCTTCTTCTTGACAATAAATTTAAACATTACAGCATCGTGTGTGCATTTCCACAAATGTGACTAAAACATATTTAATTATAGCCAATATTTTGTCAAGGTATTTAAGTATTGAGTNTTCATGGGTGAGTCTAGCGAGTTTGAATAGCTTCAACATCATTCGTCAAAGCTTTTATTTCCTAGTATGGCGTCAGGTCAGCCCAATTGCAAAAAACGAAAATTATGCAATTTCCTGGTAAGCCCAACTTGTAGGTCTTGTCATTCCAAAGCACAACACGATAGAATAAGCATTCATCAACTTTTGGCACACTGGCACAGTAGATAGACGAGTATTCTCATGAATTTGTTCTCAAATCACTACATCTATGAACTGCTCCCACTTCTCGTGAATATATAATGAGAAATCAACTCTGAGACGAAATTCATAGCAGGTTGCACCACTCTCACTAACAATTATACAGTAGAGACCGCTCTTCACTCTAGTAGGAGTTCAATCCTATTTAAGTAATTTCTTCCGTGCCAAACTTCTAAGTCAATTTTCAAAGATGTGATTCATCCCTTTATTTGGTCATCTGTTGATNCAGTTATGGGGTTCATCTTTAATTTTCGATTCAGTTTTAACATAATATCAGCCCATCTCTTCAGTTTCGGACTAGCCAGCCAGTTGGCACGAAAAATAAGCCCTTTTAAAAAATATTTATTATTATTTGTTTGAAGCAGGATTTGAACAATCATCACCTGCGTGGAGAAGAAATAATCATGCAAACTAAACTGAGATCAGCTCTTCAAAAATATAAGAATATAAATTATTCTTATATACATAGAAATAAAGTCATATATATATGTTGATACATAAACAAGAACAAAATTAAAAAAAACCCTCTAGATCTGGATATTTTCGGACGACCAAATTAGACTCACCCAAAAATAGGGGACAACTAATACGTCACCAACGATCCGACACGAATCTCGAGACAATGTTTTGAGCAAAAAATATTAAAATCTTGATTAAAAGACATCCAAAGCTCTGATTTCAGCAAACTTATAATCTGACTGACTTGATGAAACGGACCTAATGATATCAAAGTTAGTCTAATCCGAGTTGGATCAAGCCTAGATCAAATCATTAAACCACTCTTGGAGGATTTCCGGACATATTTAGAAGGTCAAACGGATGTCGAATTTAGTGAGTTCACAATTGAATCGGGCGTCTCGACAAGTCGAATCCAACAAACCCAAAATTGCTCAATTCCGACATCGTTAAAGCACTCAAATGTCCATCAAATGTCATCTGATCGAGGGAAACTCTCTGAACCGTTTGATCAAAATGGTTCATATTCTTGCATTGATTGCACCCAGAATACTATAAATAGAGCACCACCCCTCACATGAGGGAGGAGGCTTGAGAAAGAACTTGAGGAGGAGCTCAAGTCTAACATCATTCCTGTCATCGATGCGTCGTCGTCGACCGCCACCGGCCACCGTCGACCACCGTCAATCATCACTGACCTCCGTCGACCACAGCTGACTGTCATCGACTGTCGTCCACCACCGCCAATCACTGTCGACTACCGACCATACGCTGTCAGCCGACGTTGTAACTTAAAAAATCTAGTAATATTTTCCCGTCTGTGGAACAAGAGTCCTTTGTAATCAAATTATAGTAAATTTTTATAATTGAACAAAGTGCCGTGGTTTTTTTCTCTTACGGGTTTTTCACGTAAAAACTTATAGTGTCATCACAGGTTGTTTCATTTTCATCTGAGTGTGTTGAATCCTCGTGCAATGGTAAGACGATAATTCATTACTCCACCGCCCCGAATTTTCTAGCACGAATCACATATATATAGAGATTAATCCCTTAATATTTAGAAACGTACCAAACACATCTCACCTAAATTAGGAAAGGAAATAATTTTGAATAAAAAATAGAAAACATAAAATAAGAAGGGAATAAACTAAATCAGAAGTTTTCTAACATATCCCACATGAGAGAGGTATATATAAAAAGAATTAAATGTTCATCACAAGTTGTTTCATTTCATCTGAGTATAAGTTGAATCCTCGTGCAACGGTAAGACGATAATTCATTACTCTGCCGCCGTGAATTTTCTAGCACGCATCACATATATATAGAGATTAATCCCTTAATATTGAGAAACTTACCAAACACATCTCACCTAAATTAGGAAATGAAATAATTTTGAATAAAAAATAGAAAACATAAAATAAGAAGGGAATAAACTAAATCAAAAAGTTTTCTAACATATCCCACATGAGAGAGGTATATATAAAAAGAATTAAATTTCCATCACCAGTTTCATTTTCATCTGAGTATGTGTTGAATCCTCGTGCAACGGTAAGACGATAATTCATTATTCTGCCGCCGTGAATTTTCTAGCACGCATCACATATATATATATAGAAAGATTAATCCCTTAATATTTAGAAACTTATCAAACACATCTCACCTAAATTATGAAAGGAAATAATTTTGAATAAAAAATAGAAAACATAAAATAAGAAAGGAATAAACTAAATCAAAAGCTTTCTAACATATCTCACATGAGAGAGGTATATATAAAAAGAATTAAATTTTCTCTGATTTCCATACTCCCCCTCAAGCCCGATCGTAGATGTTGTAGAGACCAAGTTTGGTATTGAATTCTGAGAAGTTGTTAAAAGGAAGAGTTGGGCTTTGGTGCAATTTGGTACTGTCAATCACCATCCCCTACTCCGCCTTAGTGTATCCCGAGGTTGGTGTGCAGCTCTTAATTACTTCCAAGGAGTTTTTTCAATAGTTCAAGCTGCTCGACAAATGGTTCGGCCGATCTTTCGAATGCGATGTCAGTTTTTTTCTCTTGATTTTTTCATCCCTGTCTAGGTTTTTAGTCTCAAGTTTTCCATGAAGTTTACAACATTTGTCCTTGATATGCCTAATTTTCTTGCAATAGTCACATGTAGGACAATCTTTCTTGTGCTTTGAGTCACGGGAGGAATTGAGTACATAGGCCTCAGCTTTCAGTAATTTGGTGAGCCCCCATTTTCAGTGAGCATCAACTTCTTTTTGTTCTCTTCTAGCTTCAGCGAAGGCTTCATGGGTAGATGGAAGGGGCTTTGATCCCATAATCCTGTCTCACCTCATTCAATTCGTGAGTTAGTCCTACTAGAAATTTAATGTTTCTCTTCTTCTTGACAATAGATTTAAACATTACAGCATCGTGTGCGCATTTCCACAAATGTGACTAAAACATATTTAATTATAGCCAATATTTTGTCAAGGTATTTAAGTATTGAGTGACACAGCTCTCCTTGACAACGGTTGTGAAGTTTAATTTCAATATCAAAGAGCTCTACAATATTTTCAGTGTTGAAATATATTTCTTCTAAGTGTTGAAATATATTTCTTCTGTGGCCTCCCAAATTTCTTTGGCAGTTCCATAGAGTAGAAAATTTTGTCCCATTCCAGTGGCCCATGAGTTGATTAGCCAAAACAAGTAATATCAGAGCCCAAACCACTTAAGGAAAAATAAATATTATTATTGGAAGCACATAAGCAAGCTACAATCANTTGTGGCCTCCCAAATTTCTTTGGCAGTTCTATAGAGTAGAAAGTTTTGTCCCATTCTAGTGGCCATTGAGTTGATTAGCCAAAACAATTAATATTAGAGCCCAAACCACTTAAGGAAAAATAAATATTATTATTGGAAGCACATAAGCAAGCTACAATCAAACACACTTTAAAAAAAAATACAACACACAAGACATGCAAACTCATGTTAGGGAGGATCCCTGGTGATTGTGCTGAAGATAAGAAGGCTTGATGAGGTGGCGACAAGGGAGGGAAAGAGGCTTTCAGGATGTGAATGATGAGTGCAGCAATTATGGCTGGCTGGAAAAGTAAGGCAGCAAGGGACTGCAGTTCAAACGGCGGCAGTTTGCTGTTTGGGGAGACTGGGCAGCAGAAAAACAGCAAGGAGAGGTGTGGCAGGATGCGGCAGTGATGATGGAGGGCTGGGACACGAGGGTAACAAGGATGGAGGGCTGAAAAGTCGATGGCAGAAAGTATGGGGCAGTAGGAAGGCTGTGAGCTGTCAAAAACAGCAAGAGGGAGGGCTTGCGGTTGATTCATAAGGAGGAAAGCAGGGACTGTGGAAGGGAGGTGGCTGGAAAAACGAGAACGGCAGGAACGAACAGCAACGTCGGTTATCCTTGGCGGTTTAAGCAAGGAACGAGGCGTGGTAGCGAAGCAAAGGGTACAATTCAAGAATAAATACTCCCTCGAGAACAAGCTACAATATGAGCATCACTCGATCGTTGGAATAAGGTCACCCCCTCACATGAGCTAAAACCAAAGCACCACCCTCCTCTAGATACAACCCTATAAGGGAGAAATTGAGACACCGACAACTGCCCTAAATAGAAACAAAAAAAAAAACAGCAAACCGAAAACATGAAAAATAAATTAATAGTAATCAGATAATTAGGTGGCCCGNTTAAATAGAAACAAAACAAAAAAAAAAACAGCAAACCGAAAACATGAAAAATAAATTAATAGTAATCAGATAATTAGGTGGCCCGAGAGGATCAGCCAACTCCTCAGCATAAAAAAAAAATCGACGGTTTGGGTCCAGGAACGATTCTGGGCCGCTTCCGGTAGTATGACTTCCGACATCCCCGCTCAGTCATGGGTCAGTCTAGCAAGTTTGAATAGCTTCAAGATCATTCGTCAAAGCTTTTGTCTCCTAGTATGGCGTCAGGTCAGCCCAATTGCAAAAAATGAAAATTATGCAATTTCCTTGTAAGCCCAACTTGTAGGTCTTGTCATTCCAAAGCACAACACGATAGAATAAGCATTCATCAACTTTTGGCACACTGGCACAGTAGATAGACGAGTATTCTCATGAATTTGTTCTCAAATCACTACATCTGTGAACTGCTCCCACTTCTCGTGAATATATAATGAGAAATCAACTCTGAGACGAAATTCATAGCAGGCTACACCACTCTCACTAACAATTATACAGTAGAGACCGCTCTTCACTCTGATAGGAGTTCAATCCTATTTAAGTAATTTCTTCCCTGCCAAACTTCTAAGTCAATTTTCAAAGATGTGATTCATCCCTTTATTTGGTCATCTGTTGATTGGTACACTNAAAAAAAAATACAACACACAAGACATGCAAACTCATGTTAGGGAGGATCCCTGGTGATTGTGCTGAAGATAAGAAGGCTTGATGAGGTGGCGACAAGAGAGGGGAAGAGGTTTTTAGGATGTGAATGATGAGTGCAGCAATTATGGCTGGCTGGAAAAGCAAGGCAGCAAGGGACTACAGTTCAAACGGCAGCAGTTTGCTATTTGGGGGGACTGGGCAGCAGAAAAACAGCAAGGAGAGGTGTGGCAGGCTGCGGCAATGACGATGGAGGGCTGGGACATGAGGGTAAAAAGGATGGAGAGCTGAAAAGTCGATGGCAGCAAGTGTGGGGCAGTAGGAGGGCTGTGGGCTGTCAAAAACAGCAAGAGGGAGGGCTTGCGGTTCATTCATAAGGAAGAAAGCAGGGACTATGGAAGGGAGGTGGCTGGAAAAAAGAGAACGGCAGGAACAAACAGCAACGTCGGTTATCCTAGGCGGTTTAAGTGAGGAACGAGGTGTGATAGCGAAGCAAAGGGTGCAGTTCAAGGATAAATACTCCCTCGAGAACAAGCTACAATATGAGCATCACTCGACCGTTGGGATAAGGTCACCCCCTCACATGAGCTAAAACCGAGGCACCACTCTTCTCTGGATACAACCCTATAAGGGAGAAATTGAGACAACGACAGCTGCCCTAAATAGAAACAAAAAAAAACAGCAAACCGAAAACATGAAGAATAAATTAATAGTAAACAGATAATTAGGTGGCCCAAGAGGATCAGCCAACTCCTCAGCATAAAAAAAATCGACGGTTTGGGTCCAGGAATGATTCTAGGCCGCTTCCGGTAGTGTGACTTCATGGGTCAGTCTAGCGAGTTCGGGTAGCTTCGACATCATTCGTCAAAGCTTTTGTCTCCTAGTATGGCGTCAGGTCAGCTCAATTGCAGAGAACGAAAATTATGCAATTTCCTGGTAAGTCCAACTTGTAGGTCTTGTCATTCCAAAGCACAACATGATAGAATAAGCATTCATCAACTTTTGGCACACTAGCACAGTAGATAGACGAGTATTCTCATGAATTTGTTCTCAAATCACTACATCTGTGAACTGCTCCCACTTCTCGTGAATATATAATGAGAAATCAACTCTGAGAAGAAATTCATAGCAGGTTGCACCACTCTCACTAACAATTATACAGTAAAGACCGCTCTTCACTCTGGTAGGAGTTCAATCCTATTCAAGTAATTTCTTCCATACCAAACTTCTAAGTCAATTTTCAAAGATGTGATTCATCCCTTTATTTGGTCATCTGTTGATGGGTACACTGCTAAATTGAATCTAATATCTGAATAACCACATATAATCTTCCAAAAGTGGCATAGAAGAGTTTCATCTTTGACATGTGGATCTCCCTCAGTATGGGCAACTCATAAAGGAGTTTATATATCTAAAAAGTTCGAATTTTTCTTTACCTGTCTCTGATGTCGGTCCCTCGAACTCAAGGGCATCTTGGAGAACCACTAGTAAATTCGGTTGGACTCTCTCTAGTGGGCCCAGCGAAAAATACGTGCATAATTGCCTCATCAGTTAAAAGTCAGCACTCCTTTGTGTCATAACCTTCTTCTGTGTTTATTGTGTCAATACATCTTTCTTCAACAACGTCTTACTCAGTGAAACAGATCATTACCCTAATTGTGCAATCTAATTAGGTATGACCAAATCGATGAGACTTGAACAATCCCTAGATGGGACAGATTTGGGAATGCAAATTGGTTTCATCGGTTCTCCACTTTAACCTAGTGCCACTTCATGCGATGTCGACTTGGATGTTCCCTTGAGTGTACTTTTGTTGTAAGATCCTGGGGTTGAACTCTGACTGAAAGAGGGCGCTTTCGACTGTAAAGAGAATTTTGGAGGTCCCTCCAACATGGAGAATTTAGTCTGCAGGAAAGAGCTACAAAAAGGGCATGCAAGGAGAAATCCGTCTGAGAAAGTTCCTACCGCCTGCAGGGAATAGTCTCCAGTAGAGAAGGGCCTGAAGCAGGGGAACTGGCTATACGACGAGTTATGGCGGCAAAGGAGAGCAGAGGAGGACCTGCAGGGAGCATTGCAGCCTGCAAGGAGTATTCCAACAAAGACAGTTACAAAGAATAACTTCGTAGGAGGCTTATTGCGAGGATAAAACTCTAGGGAAGGGCCAGCTGCAGAGAGAAACCAGTGGAGGCAAGCCTGCGGCTGGGAAAGTTCGGCATTGTTGCTGTTGGAAGATTATACCAAAGCACAAGGGGCCAGTAGCAAGGAAATTTCAAGTTGTTTGTAGTTGACTGCAGTGGAGAGAGTTGTTGATTGTCGTTGCTTTCAACCTTTCCTTTTCACAACTTCTGCGGCTTGTTGTTATACTGTGGGTTCCATTTTTGTTGCATGTTTGGAAAAAATCCTTGGAAGCATTCCGCATAAAATGGAAAAGATCCAGGGATGATTATTTCCACCTAAAAGAGAATGTAATTCATGTTGGAGAGGAAGTGATTTCAATTTGAGAGAACCATCTCCACTTGATCAAAAATTCCCAAGTTATTTGTTGTTGCCTGTGCTTGAAGGAGTTTTGCCCAAAGGAGAGCCTGAGCCTAGAAGTTTTGGCCACATGGAAGAGTTCAGGTGCGGTAAGGTGGTTTCTAAGGTAAGGTGGTTTCTAACCCTAGAAAGAAGGAGCTTCAGCTCTAGCATGAAAGGAGTCGTGCGTTGGAGGGGTTTCTGCATTGGGAAGAAGTTTCGACGGCTAGGGCAAGATTCTATAGCTCTGGTACCATGTAGAAATTACTTAGAGATGAAAAATTACTCTATTCATTATTCATAATACGATTACATATATATAAAGAAATCAATCTCTGCTTAATTTAGAAACTTAGCCAAACATATCTCACCTAAAATAGAAAAGAAAATAATTTAGAATAAAAAATATAAAAACATAAAATAAAAAGGGAATAAACTAAATCAAAGGTTTCCTAAGATATCCAACATGAGATAGGTATATTTGGAAAGAACTAAATCTTCTCATATTTCCACTGACAGCCTATCAACAAGATTATCACTCCTATGAGAGACTCAACATGATATAGATCGGATCTTAAGATCAGTGCTCCCAAATTGATCGGCCTATCAGTTGCGACCAATTAAGTGTGAAGAGCTGCAAAATATGTTCAGGATCTAATGGCTCGGGGACTAGTTCGTTGAGTGCTAGTCCATGTCTTGTGCTTGCCTTGATTATTCCTAGTAAGAACAGATAATGGCGCATATGCACTGATAGTAAGGCAGTAAATACGATTATCATTAAGTGTAAATTCGGCATTCCATGATTGGATAACTTATTGGATCAGCTACATGGAGCTATCATTTCTTTTAAGATTAATTTACATAGTGACTACCATCATATTCCGATGAGACTAGGGGGCGAGTGAAAGACTGCCTTGAAGACTTGGGATGTGTTGTATTAGTGGATAATTATGCCTTCTGGCATTTTCAATGCCCTGAGTACCTACATGTGACTATTGAACTAGGTTTTTTGAGTCTTCATCAGAAAATTTGTGGTTGCATATATCGATGGTACTTTGGTGTATAGCCGTTCTAAGGAAGAGCATTTGCAGCACTTGCAACTGGTTTTTAGAGTTTTTTGAACATGGCAGATGTAAGGCCACTCGATGAAGTGTAATTCAATGACACCACATATATCCCAAGTTTTTAGTTGGATTTATTTTATGATGGTTTGCTCACTTAAGTTTCGGCCACGATTACAGAGTAGGTTTTAAGGTTGGCCAAATATTTGAGGTATAGGTGGACCATATAGAGATGGATTTAGAGGAAGTAGAAATGTTAAATTTTGTAGATTTATGATTTGGAATATAAATTTTGGATCTATGAGGAGATCTAGGGTTAAGGTTAGAGAGATTAGAATTTGATTCTAAAACCAAAGGAAAATGATCTAGAGTTCATTAATTGTGTAAATAATCAGCAAGAGAATTTTGAAGGTTGTAATGGGAATTGTTGTTTTTGGTGAGAAAAGGAAGGGAAGATATGAATTTCGAGGAGGATCCGCCACTTATAGCTAATTAATTTACAAACACATTACTTTAGAAGAAAAAGGATAATAGCACTCTGACCGAGAGAAAATAGATAATCAATCTTCAATTTATCATAAAACAAAGCAAAAGTCCTCTTACATGTCTCTTCGTAGTATATACTTATATTAAAACAAGGTTAGAGCCTTAATTCTAATTCAAAAAAAGAAAAGATAATAGGCCCATAGGGCCAGCCAACCCCACCCCATGAGCTCGAAATTGGTATCGAGACTAGTTTAGTCCTCATGACTCCATCTAGGGTGGAAGTTATGTTTGTCATCCCCCTGGGGAGAAAACATGCTCCTTGTCATCCACTCCTAATATCATCAATTAAAGTAAGAAAAAAACAAGTCACTAAGAATAAAACTTCAACATTTAGAAGTCCTCACCACTATATTACTCAATGGGTCTTCATAAAAAATAATGATAACAATTTGCATTATCCCGAGCTCATCCTCAAATATATACATGTTCTCTCATTCATTCACTTCATCTTCAATCTCAATCATTTTTCTCTTATATATTATTTCCTTATAATAATATCAATTACATCACAGTTATTCAATATTTGACTATATAAAAAATATTTTTATTAGGGTTATTTTACATATTTATTTAAAAAAAACAACCTAGATAAATTATGCAAGTCTCCCCAGAACTAAAGTGAGGCAAGCCTCACATTACCCGAGGTATATAAACCTTGTACCCAATGAGACTAATGTGGGTCTGCTAAGGCTGAGCCGGTCTAGGGTTCAGCTAAGAGGGGTTGTCGATTCAGAAGGGAGGTTGAATCGGTTGGCCCTAAATAGGATTGGAGTGTTGTCGTGTCTTTCCCTCTCCCCCCTACTTAACTATTACAAAAATAAATAAATGTATAATATGTGTGTTTGTGTGTGTTTTATTTGGACAACCTCTATCATCCCCTCTTTCTCTTCTAAAGTTTTATCTGACGGCAAGAATGTGCTCCGACTGTAACTCGTCTCTAGATGGAGTGTATCTTCATTTTTTCACTGCTTGCTTCCCCCTTTATGCTTTCCCCTACACCACCGCACCTCCCTGCTTAAAGCCGCCACTCCACTCATCCCTTCAGAATCGCTACTCTCACCCGTGAAACCCAACTACACTACCGATCTCCCTTCTCTGTCGTACGTCTCGTGACTTGCAGCACCAACCAACCCCTCCATTTTATGTTGCCTCCAAACACCTTCTATCATTTTCTCTTATAGCCGCAACCCCTGTCTGCCATCCTTATTATAACTGCAATCCCTTATGTGTATTTGCCCTAACGGATTTTGGATTAACTCCGATATCATTTAGTATCAGAGCTAGTCTAAGCCTAATCCTATCCAAGGGTTTCCTCGCATCCGTCTTACTCGTCCACTAAAAATTTTCTTTATTATTTCCAAGTCGTAGCTAAACTTTAACCAAACCCTAGTTTTCCCATGCTGATTTTCAAAATCAACAACCCAAAATCAATTTTTTATATCATTTTTCACCTCTCAACTCTAAACCCTAGTCATGCCACTAAGGAGAAAAATGTTCAAGCCTACCCGGAAAAAGATCCAACGAGAAATTCGTGACCTTCAACAAAGGCTTGCTGACATTAAGAATGAAACCCAAGGAGGACTTACCCTCGATGGTGATAAGGAAATTCAAAGAGACGAGAATTTCAACCCCTTCCATAGGAAGGATTTCAGCAACGAAGAAGAAATGTCACGGCATTTCGGAATTTAGTGACAGAGGATGCTTAGAATGGAGACATCATTTTGAAGGACACAGAAACTTCGAAATAAATTTGGATTTATTAGAATTTAATGAAGGAATGAATCCAAATGATTTTATCGAATGGCTACAATTAATTAAGAGGATCTTTAAGTACAAAGAGATGTTAGAAGATAAAGGGGTAAGCTTGCAGCTATTAAATTGAGAAAGAGCGGCTCCTCGTTGTAGGACAACTTCTAGAGGCAGAGGAAAAAAGAAGACAGAGAAATTTTTCAAGTATGAAAAGATGAAAGAGAAGCTGAGGAGAAGCCTAGCACCTTTCTACTGCCACAATATGCTTCTGAGACTCCACCATATGCAACTGAGATACCTATCAGTGGATTTCACAGCACGGTTTGACCAGTTGCAAATGAAGTGTGATTTGGTCAAGCCAAAGGAACACATCATAGCCCTGGACGATTTGAAGCCCGTTATTAGTAACTTGGTGCAACTAAAGCCTTATTGATCACTTGGGGATGTGTAGACCTTAGCATTGAAGGTGTGAAGGAAGTAGAAATAGAGCAGGCAACCAACACCAGTCAGGCAGCCACTCGCAGTTGGACACACCAACAGGAACATACCTCAGAGAGTTAATGAAACTAATTCAGATAAGGATAGAACAACCCCCACTTAGAAGAAGTCTGAGATGAGTAGCACGCCTACTACAGTCCCCCGAAAAAAATGCTTCAGATGTCACAAATTTGGGCACATCATCTTGAGCTACCTGACGAGCCGAGTTGTGTATTTTATCAAGCATGCTATCATGGAAGAGGTTAGCAACGAGGAGATAGGGTGGGTGTATCATGTTCCACCTGATGAAGGAGAGGCACTCGTGCTTCAATAGGTCATACAGACCAAGGATATGAGAGACCCGTAGTGGCTTCATCACAATATAACCTATATATGTTGTACTATGAACGTGAAGACATGCAGGCTCATCATCGATAGAGGGAGCAATAAGAACATGGCGTAGATACAGACGAAGAAGCAGGACCTAATAACTCAGTGGCACTGCCAGTCATATTCTCTAATGTGGCTGAAAAAGGAAAACAGGATCAGCATTGACCAAATGTGTCTAGTGGAATTTTCGATTGGGAGTCCGCTGCAGGATCAAGTGTATTGCAACATGATCCCCATGGATTCTTGTCACCTTTTGTTTGGAGAACATGGCAATTTGATCATAGGACTCACCACGATGGATTCAAAAACACCTGCTCCTTCATCAATGAAGGGAAGTGCACCGTCCTACTTCCTTCGGCAGAGCCAGAGTTCATAGGAGCCCTTGCCATTAGAGCTGCCTCGGTGGGACAGGTATTGGTGATGACATAGGATGATAGGATTGAGAAACAAGCTCCAGACAGGACAATCAAGACAAAGAACATTTTAGGGCATCATGGTCAATACCTTACCACCATGGCCACCACAATTCGAGGAGTTCTGGTTGCTTCCACTTCATATTGGGATATGCCAACCTTGGGTTAGTTCGGAAAGATCCAGTAGTATATGTGTGTGATGCATAGGCCCTAACCAAATCAATAACGGGCATCCAGAAGGTTAGACCAACATGGATGTATATTCACAAGTGGACAAAGCTCTTCTGATATTTTGGGAGACGGTGCAGCTGACAGTGGGATCCAAGTGCTGCTAGGACGGCAAACGACGAATCATAAGGTTTGACGAATGAATTCAAAGCTTCCCTAACCCCAGGAGACTGACACAATGCTGTTAAGGCTGAACCAGGCGCTGTCGGTTCAGCAGTGAGGCGGAACTGGCCGACCCTAATTAAAGCTGGAGTAATGCTGCCTCTCCCCGCCCGGTCGTAGGTCTCGTGACTTGTGGCCCCAGCCAGCCCCTCAATTTTTGTCACCTCCACACGTGTTCTATTGCCCCCCCCC
>JXCR01125228.1:166298-185062 GCA_002079205.1 Phalaenopsis hybrid cultivar
CATCATGGCCACCACAATTTGAGGAGTTCAGGTTACTTCCACTTCATATCGGGATGAGCCAACCTTGGGTTAGTTCGAAAAGATCCAATAGTATATGTGTGTGATGCACGGGCCCTAACCAAATCAGTAACGAGCATCCAGAAGGTTGGACTGACATGGATGTATATTCGCAAGTGGACAAAGCTCTTCTGATATTTTGGGAGACGGTGCAGCCGATAGTGGGATCCAAGTGCTGCTAGGATGGTAAACGACGAATCATAAGGTTTGACGAATGAATTCAAAGCTTCCCCAACCCTAGGGGACTGACATAATGTTGTTAAGGTTGAACCAGTCGAAGGTTCAACCAAGGCGCTGTCGGTTCAGCAGGGAGGTCGAACTGGCCGACCCTAATTAAAGCTGGAGTGATGCTGCCTCTCCCCCCTGTCGTAGGTCTTGTGACTTGTGGTCCCAACCAGCCCCTCAATTTCTGTCACCTCCGCACGTGTTATATTGCTTCCCCCCTTTCCTAATTGTCCATGGTAGTTGCAACCCCAACCTGCCATCCTTGCTAACTACAATCCCCTTTCCCCACCTACAGCACTAGCCCAGCACATAGACCCCCCCCAACCAAGATGTTGCTTCCCCGCTTTCCCAATTGTCCCTGGTAGTCGCAACCCCTACCTGCCATCCTTGCTAACCAAAATTCTCTTTCCCCACCTACAGCACTAGCCTAGCACGTAGGAACCCCCCCCACCCCCTCTCTCCCGGCGTGCACCTGTCTTTACCCACCTTAGCCCCCTCAACCGCCTTCCACAGGGTTGTTCCTCCTCACCCTATTCAGCGATCAGTATGTGATGTGTCTTATGTTCTATTTTGGTCTCGAATGTAACCCCGTCGTTGTTTAAGTAATAAAATTATGTTTTCGATTGAATTTCAAATTAAAGTTGGTATCTGAGCATAAACTTTAATGCAAATTTTTCAGAAAAATGTTATAAGTAGAATCTCAAGGCACATTTCATATTGTGTAATTTTAAAAAATTATACAAATCAACTACAAAATGAATAGCTTATTGGATTTCCTTTAAAACTCATTAATTCAAAGTGATTAGCTTTGGTAAACAACAAAAGAAGAGGTCATGTAATACATCAACAACAATTTAATGAACATTTGACAACGAAACTGTCCCGCACTATATCACAACCAAAATCAATTATTTTTTTTTTATGCAGAGGAAAAAAAACAAATGGCTACAAAAAAAAAACTATTTCGAGCTACTCACATCTTCCCGACCAACCAAGCCAGCAATACCTCCACCCTGACTCCAAATAGACTCTACTATTTCCAGTATTCTTCTGTTCACTCTCCATTTGGTACTTCCAAGAGTATCTAGGGCCTAAAAAGAAGAAAATGTAGATTAACAACCTTAAATCTGTAACTGCTACAAAATTATAAGAAAATGTTTGTAAAGAAAATTTTGTTAATTTCATAAGGAAGAAGCACTAGGTATTTCAGACTTGGGAGCTCATTGAAGATAAATAACCATAACTCCTATAAGACTGCTAGTAATTTTTGCCAAGTATCAGAATTTGCCATCGCTTCAGGATAAATAATTATTTTTTTACAGAATTTTGCTGTGGCGCTATCAAATAAATCGTTCAGCAAAAAAAGTGAAAAAGAAAGCAATTTGTTTATTGCTTCTATGACAAAAGCAGCCAAATAATTATCAATGAATCAAAACAAGTGTTTCTAAAAAGGATCTCGGTGCTTGCTAAGGCCCTTAGGAGAGGCAAGGTAAGACAATTTTGCGTGGCGAATCTCCAAAGCGGGTGCCATTAGATGTGCATAAGCGAATGCCAATCCTTAAAGGCATAAAACAATGAGGTGGGCACCCAATTATGATTGATGAGATACGTGCGAACACTATAACAACTCGATGATCTACCTGTTTCAAAATAACAACCGGATACCAAATAATCAAAAAAGCAGAATTAAGAGTTGGAGTGGCGCCGGGCATCACTCAATGGACGGTGTTACTCAATGGACGCAAGATCGCATAATGCACAGTGGAACAGCAAATGCCACAATTGTGGCCGCTCAGTACAAAGCACGAGGACCACCCGGTCCTTCCAAGAATAGACGCCCCTCCTATTTGGAGTGGGGTCCACTCCTATTTTCCTTAGGGCTGTATAGATTGTTATTGTGTTGTTTGAAGGCAATTTTTTTGCATGAATTTGTTTAGGACAGTTGTAGGCATTCGTTTCTACTTTTGAGGGTTGTATCTTAGAGTTTAGGTGGAGCTCCAGATGTATCTCGATCCCAAAGTGGAAATTACTCCTCCTCCTAACCTTCTGCAACATTCCCTCATCGATCCCCGCCGTCCCTTCCCCGATGCAGCCGTCGGAATAGCAATTTTTTTTGTTATTTCCAGCAGTTCCACCAATTTCAGCCACCTCCCTCCCATCACATTCTCATTGTCGCCCAACATAGCCGGCCTCCACCCTTCCCTTACCTTCCCATCTCGCTTCCCGCCTACTTCGTTCGCTGCTACCACCAAGAACTGCCATCCAACCTGCTGTTCTACCGCTCCAGCCATCCTTCTGACTTGTTGCGGCCTCGACTGCAGCCTATCCTGTGTCCATGCAGTCCTAGCTTTCTACCCCGCAATGAACAGCAGTTCTCTCGCTGTCCTGCAATCCACAGCCCCTCCTTCACTGATCCTCCCTATCCAAGCCCTCCACTTTGCTGCCAACGCAATTCCATACCCTCCTTTTGTTGTCCCAACAACCCATAACTCATTGCAATCACCTGCCTCCACTCCCCGACCACCTAGCCGACCTCCACCACCCATAGATCAAACCCTAGTGTGAGTTCATGTCGTGTTTTTTCTAATTCCCCTTTCAAGTGTGTTTGATCGTAACCGTCTATGTGCTTTCAGTATAACAATTGTTATTCATGTTGAGGTTTTGGTTAACTTCAACATCATTTGGTATCAAAGTTAGTCGAATCTTAATCTTATCCTAATATTTCTAGCATCCGTCATACCCAAACCTATCTCCACTCCCCCCAACCACACCTCAAAAAGAAAAAAAAAATTCCCTCATTTCCACTCCTAAAACCTCAAACCCTAACCGTGCCAATGTTAAGATAAGTACAAAACATCAATCAAAAGTTTACCATGGAAGAGATACAGTGACAACTCCGCCAAGTGCTACAACCGCTCGATAAAATTGAGGAAAGAAGACCATTCAGAGGGATCACCCGAACTCCATTCGATTATAGAAATAAAGTGTCTATCAGAGGATACAGAGATGGAGTGTCTGTTAGAGGATACAGAGGTAAATTGCCTATTAAAAATTTCAAAGATTTCAGGGTCTTTATCCCAAAGAAATGACCTGAAATATCTAAGTCAGGAATTTGAGGTAATAGTGGATTTTTGCCACATTTTAACGGTCACTTAGATTCGGACATGCTCATCGAGTGGCTTCATACCTTGGAACTTTTTCTCTGAGTATCAGGTCGTCCCACAAGACAAATTACAAAACTAGCAGCTAACAACTTAAAGAAGAGTGCAATTTTTTTTGTGGCAAATTTTGTAGCATCAACGCCAGCATATAAGGGAAAAGATAAGATCTATACATGGTCCCAAATGAAATGAAAGATGGAGCACTAGTAACTACTAGTTCATCACGGACAGGATGTGCAAATCTTAGCTTCAAAAGTAGAGAGACTGTATTATCGAATGACCACCATACTTACAAGTATAATTTAATCCCATGATCTTATAGCTAGAGTGCACTCAAGGGAACATCCAAGCTGGCCCTGCCAGAGGAGGCACTAGGTAACAATGGAGAAAACGTGGAAACAATCAGCATTTCAAAAATCATCCCAGCTAGAAAGTATTTGAATTGCCATGGATTTGGACATACAAAACTAGACAGCATAACCATGAGATTGATCTATCTCACAGATTAGGGAACAGTTGAAGAAATAAACAGTGATTCTGAAAAAGATGAAGATTTTAGATGTGATTCTCAACTTCTAGCTAACGAGAAAAGAAACAAGTTAGTCCAATTGAATCCCGAAGAGAAACTTCGACTGAGTTGACAGTAGTTATTATAGAAGCTAGTGGGTCTAAAATAAGAGTCGTCAGCAGGACTGTTAGTGGAGGCCCAAAAAGGTCATAAGTTTGAGGAATAATACTAGACACGGAACCTCATATAAGAAGATGTCACAATTTTCAGATGCATACCCTACCTCCTGAGTTGCACCTACTTGGGGAGTTTCCATGAGACGAATTGTTTCATCCCTCAAAGAACTCAAAGGGAGGGAAATTAAGCGAACGACTAGATATGCAAAGGGTTGTTTGGACTAATAAATTGTCACGTATGGTGGAAACAGAAGCAAGATCGAGAGGAAGGCTTGCCAAAGGAGTCGATTGACACGAAACGAAATTAGGAGGACTGACGAGCACAAGCTAAGGCTTCCCCTTGCATCGAGCAAAGCTTAAGGACGAGGCGGCAACGTCATTCAGTAGAGGAGACAAGAAATTCAACAAGGGTGTCGAAGCTGCGGAAGTATTGGTGCATAGCAGGCGAGGGCGTCGCTGCGAGAGATCGAACTGAGTAGGCTGAATTTGGTAGTGTGAGAAAAATATTTGAATGCAGGCCCCCTTCTGTTATCTTTTAGACAGGTGAATGACTATCATNCGGCGACGTCATTGAGTAGAGGAGACAAGAAATTCAACAAGGGTGTCGGAGCTGCGGAAGTATTGGTGCAGAGCAGGCGAGGGCATCGGTGCGAGAGATCAAACTGGAGTAGGCTGAACTTGGTAGTGTGAGAAAAATATTTGAATGCAGGCCCCCTTCTGTTATCTTTTAGACAGGTGAATGACTATCATAGTTATGGCCATAATAACCTTGAAGATCAATTATCAATGGCTCCATGCATGCCTTAGCCTCTAATAAATCCATAAAATTTAAATATATTTCTATATTAACATTCCTATGAATTGGCCTAGAGACTTTCCACAGCTCATTAAACTGATTCACTTCAGTATAACCAGTGCATGGGGTTTAAGTTGTTGGAAGAATTGATTTATCCGTGATAAGATTGGTGTAGCTCCCATGGCAGACAAAATTAGAAACAATCGTCTTAGATGGTTTGGTCACATTAAACGTCGATCATCTGATGATCCGATTAGGAGAGTAGATATTATAGATTCGACTTATTTAAGAAAGATAAATATAAAACTAGAAAGACTTGGGTATCTTGTATAAAAAATATCTTAATTTATTAGAATTAAATGAAATTATGACACTCAATAGGCGCAACAACAACAACAACAACAACAAAACCTTTATCCCACTGAGTGGGGTCGGCTGCATAAATCTTTTTTTCTCCATTGCATCTTATTTAATGTCATACTTTCATTTAATTCTAATAAATTAAGATCACTTTTTATACAATATGCCCAAGTCATCCTAGGTTTACCTCTGTCTTCCTTAACATAAGTCGAATCTAACACATCTACTCTTCTAATCGGATCATCAGATGATCGACGTTTAATGTGACCAAACCATCTAAGACGACTCCCTCTAATTTTGCTCGTCAGTGGAGCTACATGAACCCTATCACGAATATAATCATTTCGCATTTTGTCTCAAAGTGTAAAGCCACTCATCCGCCTAATCACTCTCATCCCGGCAACACATAACTTAGTTTTATGCTTCTCTTTTAAAGGCCAACATTCAGCGCCACAGAGCATTCCAAGTCTCACCAACATCTTATAAAATTTTTCGTTTAGTCTAAGTGGTACTTTTATATCACACAATAGGCCCGAAGAATTCCTCAACTTCAACCAACCAACTTGAATTCTACTAATAACATCTTCATCAATATCACCATCACTTTAAACAATAAACCCGAGATATCTAAAGTGTTCACACCTTTTAATAATTTGATCACCCATAGTTACAATTTGGTATCTATAGCTGCTACTACTAACATTTCATTCCATGTATTCAGTTTTAGTTCTACTCAAACAAAGGACTTTAGACTCTAAAGTAAACCTCCATAATTCAAGTTTTTCCTGAACTTTTTCTCTCATCTTATTCGCGAGAAGAATATCATCATTAAAAAAGCACACCAAGGTAGATCCTCCTATAAGTGTCCAGTAAGACCATCCATAACTAAAGCAAAAAGTTGTGGACTTAAAGCTAATCTCTGACGTAAACCAACAAAAATAGGAAAATAATATGTCAATCTTCCTTCTGCTCGAACACAAGTAATAGTTCTACTATAAATATCTTTAATGACTCGTATATAAGTCATATCAACACAATTCTTCTCAAGAACTCTCCAAAGGATGTCTCTTAAAACCTTATCATAAGCTTTTTCTAAATCAATAAAAAGCATATATAGATCCTCCTTATTATCTCTGACGCTCAATACGCGCAATGGAGAAAAATAATTCATGTGTCGACCCCACTTAGTAGGATATAGGTTTGCTGTTGTTGTTACTGTTGTTTAGAATTGATTTATGTGAGATCGCATATATTCAAGAGAAAACTAACCCTTAATAAGAGGATCGAGCAAACATGCAGAAAACTTTGTATGTTTACTGTGCCATCAGTAGAGTTGTTTATTGGAATTTTCTTTTAAGTTATTGTGATATATTATGAAACTAACTGATCGATGGTTTTAACCATAAAAATAAATTTAAAAAGATTTAGATGAAAGCATGTTAATAAATGAAGGGATAAAATTGATAAATTGATTAAATGAACTAAAATAACTATAATTTTAATATATGATTATTAGTGGAATTAAGTTAAGCAATATTAGAATAATAATAATTAATTAAAATTGAAAGATTTATAGTTTATCCATAACATAATTAAAATTAAAGATGAAGGATTATGGTCGAAATTAAAATAATGAAATAAGAAAACAATAACTAATGATGGTTAATTAACATAATTAGTAATGTGATAAAAATTTTATTAATATGTATATTTTTATATAATAGGTGTTCAATTGAAGGAGTTGTGGTTTAAGCAATAAGTCATAAAGAACATCAAGGTGAGTACAATATCATTATTTTATATTAATATTTTGCCTCTTCTGAACCAAATATATTTACTGTTACTGTTATACTTATAGCATTGCATACAGATAATTTTTTGTTCTATTAAATTTTATTCATATTGTTGGAATGGCATCTATGCTCAACATAACTTAAATTATCATAGATATTGATTGGTGTACAAGTATATTGACTGAAATACAAACAAGAATGAAAAGATCAATATTAGATAGTGTTTTTAATATTATAATTGCATGTGCATGTTTGGTTATAATGAAGTTCACCTATTTATGGTATTAGTGGGGGAACGTTAAAATACTCGTTCACATAAAAGAAAAAGAATATTGATATTGAAATATCTTAGCTGATATAATTTTTAGATGATGCGTTTGTGACGGTTATACAGACATGGAATGATATAAACATCTTGATATAGTAAAACATATTGAATATCATGAAAAATTGCAAGTAATCATATTCATAAACTATCAAATGTTTTATATTGATTTATTAAAATCTTAACTAGCATGCATATTATTTACTTTATTTGTGTTACTGTAGTTTAGGAATTTGAGTATTCATTGGGTACAGTTAGCTCATTGTTGATTTAAATTAAACTTTCAGACTTAATTAAGTGACTTAAAAGATGAACCATAAAAGAGGAAATATTTACAAAATACGCAGACGTCTAATGAGGTAAATTTAATTGAGATGTTTTAATTTAATTTTTGTTAGTAGCTCTTTCATTCAATTAGATGCTATGGAAAATGATATAAAAATTTTTTAAAATTTCTCACTATCTGGTCGTCTGCACATGCTTTGGTTAATTCAAATCCCCGGGCTGGGTTATGTAAAAGTGGTACCATAGTTAAGATTTATGATTAATTAATGTGCTTTTGATGAAAGAGACAATAGGATAATAATAATAATTTAAAATTTAAGTTAAATTAATAATTATATTCATTCAGTCATAGGGATACATCCGAAATTATAGGAGAAGAAAGTCTGAAAGAAAACGATGAAATACAACATACTATAAATGTGAACCCAAAAGCCCTGACCCAGTTGATGGCGGCCATGACTCAATTGATTGAGGAGAACAAATCGCCACCTATTGGAAGTGATATAATTGTTGTGGATAAGTACTTCGAAATGTCTTACGATTTATGTCCACCTTTGTTTAAGGGAACTGAAAATTCAATTGAAGCAAAAAATTAACTCATGCAAATTGAGAAGATATTAGATAATATGGACTATATGAATGAAAGAAGAATGTCATTCGCTACATTTGTGGTGGATGAAGAAACTGAAAAATGTTGGTGCAAGCAACATCAGGAAAAACTAGGAGACATGCCCAACATGATGGCAAGTTGGGAAGAGTTTGTGAAGCTTTTCAGAGAGTGGTTTGTACATTTATCTGCTCGAAGAAAAATGCAAAATAAATTTATCAGAATGGTACTAGGAGAGAAGACGGTCACGCAGTGCGAAATAGAATTCACTACATTATTAAGGTACATGTAACGGTTAATCGCTAAGGCAGCAGAAAAGTGTTGTAGATTCCTTTCAGGATTAAAGAATTCGATCACACGGTCGTTGATGCCTTTGGAGATCAATGAATACTCGGTATTAATGGAATAGGCTAGAAGAGTGGAGATTGATTATCAACTTAGTCGAAAGCATAAGAAGACACACAAGAAGGCGAGTATTGATGAAGGAGAACATGCAGATCGATCAGAGAGATCAAATGGGAAGAAGTCCAAGTTCAATTTGGGTGAAATTAAAAGAGGCAAGTCACAGAGTATTGTAGTCACTTGTGTCAAATATGAAAGACAACATAAAGATTAATGTTTGATAGGCTCTAACACTTGCTACTAATGTCGTCATTCAGGTCATATGCAAGATATTGTCCATCGCTCAGCCAAAAGAGCATTGCATATCAAAAAGCAGGTCGAGTTCTTTCACAGAAGGCTGCATGAGGGTGGAGATTGATAGAGTCAATAGCTTTAGCTCCAACCCAAGTTCAACCAAGTCAACTTGTTCGACCTCAAGTTTATTTCTTTACTCATAGTGAGCCTGAAGAACCTACTGCTACTTATGGTGATAAGGTCTGACGAGTTTGGCATTTTTTTATATGTAAGTGTATTTTCCTAGCACATTTTCTTGTTTCAATAACTAATATTTTAGATATGTTATTATCTTGATCTTGTTGATAAGGAGAGTATAATTGAGCCGCCTTATATCAGGTCTTTACTTTACAGTAATCACTTTTCGGTTCAATTGTTCAGTGCAAAGAAGGCAAAAGTAATTTAATCAAGCATGAAAACAATTAACATATATGATGTAAAATGGAAGGACTTATAGCCAAGTTCCAGCTTGATGAGAAATGACTTTCATAATGTGAATAAAGAACCAATTGATGCATGAAAAAATAAAATACTAGACAACAATAAAATAATTGTTTCTGGCAAAGAAGGAAGAAAGACCTCAAAAACTTTATTTAGCTGTCTTTTAGGAACACTTTTAATCGCATTTTGTTGTTCCTTAGCTCCATGGGTACGCATCACATAGGAAGGTAAGAATAAATGCCCACCCTTATTATATCTGATCAGACAAAATCAAAATACATAAACAAGTGAACAGAAAGTGAAGGAGTACCCATAAAGAAAGCATACTTAACAATATTAAACCGTGAATGAAAATTGCATGAATGTCCAGACAAAAGCTAAACCAAATATATGGGTGAAAAGAGCACTCCCAAGCTCGATGCTATATCGCACAATTTAGTTAAGTAGACTTGAAGCATTAGAAAACTTAGAATCGTATATAATTAAAAATGAAAATGTAGAGCTTCAAATAGGTTATAAAGATATCTATTTAATCATACCCTTTCCACTTTTTTGGTGGTATCAACATTGGCATGTAAGGAATCACCATCAGCCTGGCCTGAAAAATGAGAAAACGAAGAAAGAAAGCAAACAAGTCTCACTTTCAGCTTGACAAAATACACCATAAGAAACCACAAGACAGAAATAGAAATGTTGCAGGGATATAATACTTATGTTTTTGGTTGCTAAACCAGCAAAATAAAAAGTTGGCTTACTGAGGGTGAAAATAAAAAGAAAAACAACCAGCCCGATATTAAAAAATAATTATAAAATCCAATATATGGAAACACTTGGATACATAATTAAATAAAAATATATTCTCTGAACATACCAAAAAAGGTATATCTGGTCAAAATAAATTTAAAAAAAATATATACAAAGATGAGCAAAACTTACAGTGCTACCAAGTCCCATGTGGACTAATGCATGGCATTCAACAACACCATATTTGTTCTTTAATTTTCTATACAAAATGCATATTAATAAGGAATGAATATATTTTCAATAATCTCAGCAGAATAGAATTGGGGTAATACTCAAATTTTCTTACCCATCTTCCACGGAAACAGTTTTTAATTTGTGCATAAAAGCTGGAAGAATATCCGGTGAATTGTCACCAAATTGATCAATTGGTGGCTGCACAAAAGCTGATTCTATCAATAGCTTAATCAAACGAGTTCCCAACTGCATAGATAACAAGTCTCAGTTTACAGAGCAAAACAGCAAATCATGATCTAAAATTTTAAAGCAAGAAAGAAAGATAGCCAGACCTTAGCTTGAGCATCTCGTCCCCAAGGTTCCATATCAATCTCCTCTTTCAAAAGTTTCTGAACCTCAACCAGTCTTTTCATTTTGATAAACTTCATCACAAGTTTTTGGCGCTTCTGCTGCTCTTTGGTAAAAATAATATCTGGGCACACTCTGTTCCTTCGTCTCTTACTCTTCTCAACATAGCATTGGATCCTAACCTGTCAATAAAGAGAGAAACAAAATTAAAGCTTGAAGCAAGAACAAAGAAGGCCTCCCAACTTAATAGAGCTAACTAAAAAATGAAAATCATGTATATGATCCATTCGTTGTAGAGTTATTATTCACCTATTAATGGCCCAAAGCCATAGTTTCATAACCCATTAAAGCGCACAACATTCATAAAGAGCATAATGATTTAAGCTGCTTTAATGTTGATTAAGAATTATTCATAACATAATAAAAACGAATCATATCGATTGTGCAAAAAAAACAGTTGTCTGATATTTGAGCCACTGTAACAAGTCGAATTAGTATTTTTTTGAAATGTAAATTGAATGCCTCGAGGTGCTTATCCGCGGGGTAACATCAATAGCATAAACTGTGAAAATTACTGCCAACTAGAGCCTTTAATGATGTTTCTGCACTTGGAAGGANCAAACAGTTGTCTGATATTTGAGTCACTGTAACAAGTCGAATTAGTATTTTTTTGAAATGTAAATTGAATGCCTCGAGGGTGCTTATCCGCGGGGCAACATCAATAGCATAAACTGTGAAAATTACTGCCAACTAGAGCCTTTAATGATGTTTCTGCACTTGGAAGGAGCATTAGAAGCCTCATGTGCAGGCTTAACTTCACTTGGGGGGGTCGCTCCCGCATGTGCAGGCTTAACTTCAAAATTTATGATTAAATTCCAGCCGTTACACTAAAAAGCATCACGAGTTTTAATAGTTCAGCTGCAATTTACTTAAGGGGTTTCGTAATATTTTGTTTTTAATATTGTGAAATCTTTCAAGTAGAATAAAGCTGAACCCAAAACATCGATGCGTCTTTTAGTGTAACGGTTGAAATTTCGTCAAAAACTCCAAAGTTAAGCATGCTCATGCAAAAGCACTCTAGGATAGTTACACCAATTGGGCAAAAACGTGAGGCTACTAAGCCAAAGCAAGCAATATCTCAANCCTCAAGTAGAATAAAGATGAACCCAAAACATCGATGCGTCTTTTAGTGTAACGGTTGAAATTTCGTCAAAAACTTCAAAGTTAAGCATGCTCATGCAGAAGCACTCTAGGATAGTTACACCAATTGGGCAAAAACGTGAGGCTACTAAGCCAAAGCAAGCAATATCTCAACGTATGAGAATTTAAGTTATTCCAAATGATATCAAAGCATTACACTATCCTAAATATAGGAATTAAGTTTCAAACAAAAAAAACTGTTACGCCGTGGGAGCCGCAACTTGAATCTGTAGGGGCCACCTCTATAATCCTTATGCATGATGAATGATTATGGGCTGAGAAAACTAACGAAGATGTCAGTTACTTAAGTGAGGGAGATTGTGAAACCCCTTCAATAAAATAAAGTTGTACTCTTTAACATCGAGACTTCTTTTGGTGTAACAGTTGAATTTCATCAGAAAATCCAATGTTAAATGTGCTCGTGCAAGAACACTCGTGGGAAATTACACCAATGGGGACCATGAGGCAGTCCAAATCGGGCAATATCTTCGATGTATGAGAGTTCGGGTTGTTGCAACAACAACAATAGTGGTTGGTATTCTTGAAGGAAGTTGGATTAATGTAAAAGGCTAAGCCTCATAACAAGAGGTTAGGTGCCATAGACACTCAAAACAAACTACTAAACAACTGTTGATGGTTTTAAGATGAACTATAGGATGAGAGACTCAATGAAATGAGGTGTCAAATTGCAAGTAGAGAGGACAAATGAGAGTGGAAAAAGGAGCTCCTTCTTCTGTTAGGGCACAAAAACTTACAAAGGAATTGACGATAAAGATAACATGATGATGAAGAATAAAATGAAGGGTGTTCCATGAGGGCTTGGTTAATAAGCTTTAATCGGTCAAGAATTCTCATGTATGCTTTTAAAAGGATGATGCGCTTAGATAACATCTACCACAACTTCTGCATTCCTATATGAGCCTCCTAAAAACCAGGTCAGCAAAGTTGCACCATGACACTATTGTGCACGATTGCCAAAAACGGACATCATAGCAATATGCATTATATAGTGCCTTTATATTTTACTTCGTCAAACCCGAGATAAGGCTCAGCTTTACAGAAATATCACATGCATAGATTTAAGTGAAATACAAAGTAAGAGATGTTCATAAGGAGAAGAATAGGTAGGTGCAAGTGATATCATTAAATTTTATTATGTCAATAGCTCTTCCTAACTAGGGGCATCAATCCAAGTTATCTACAAATAAAAAGAAAAAGAAAAGAAACATGCACAAATATTATCAGAAGATGTAACATTGCACCTAGAAGTTCATGGTTCTAAAATCAATAACATATGATACAATCCCCTTACTCCCATACATTGAGGTGTTTCTTGATTATCTACTTCTTAGTCCTTCTCAGACAAGTTGCTTATTCTATAATCCTCTCATTTTCCAATTAAGACTTCCATAACAAGAGAGATATTTGATATTCGTAGATCAATATAGTTTAAGGCGAAGCAAAATGTTAGGCATCGCATCACTTGTCTTTGCAGCGCAAGTTCAAGTAAAGTGTAAGTCACACTGCTTTACTACGTCATGTAGTGGCGTCGTGCACTTGGTTCAAAAAGATCAAGACAAAATCATGAATAAAATTTCATTATTCAATTCAGCATTTACCATAATAAATAAGTGTAAACAATTACTTCTTATTATATCTTGTAGTCATAGTTCTTTTTTTTTTCCGCTAGAGCTAGTTACTCCTTGGTTTTCACTTCACACTCTCTCATTGGTTGGTTTTCTTATACACTTTGCAGTGATTCTTATTGTTGGCAATATTATCAATTAGTTCGCAAGCTTCTTCGCAATAATGCTTCCTGACGCTTCAAATTCACACACTATCTTGGTTCACATTGCCCCTGCCTTAAGGTCTCTAGTTAGTCACTCGATCTCAGATTGCATGTGAACACACACAAACACAATCAATCTCAAATTGTATGTAAGTCTGTTATCAAATATATTTTGAATTTCTCTTGACCTTGCTAATGAATAATAAGATTTGGCTATTGATAATATCCAAAAGGCACCAAGTTATTGAAAAAATAGATCAGATTATTACAAAACTAACGTAATAACCACATGATGTAATAATCAAATGCCTTTATGGCTTGTTTGATTGCAAGTATTTAAAATTTCATAGAAATTTAAATGTAATGTAAACTCCGTGTTTTGGAATTCAGGATATTATTCCACTCAGTTGGAACTGATAAAAATAATATTAAAAAATATATATTTGAACCTGAAGCTTTGTTGTGAGAGGAGGTGATATCAACTCGAGCAGGGGAGCTCCAAACAAAGACTTTTAAGTCTAGGTGGCCACAATGAAGGTCTTCGATTTGCACAAGAGCAACTTCATCATCGTGCATGGTTGTTTAGGCGTCATGAACTCCATAAGGCCATAACTATGAAGGTGAAGCCATCCTCGAGGTGGATACGGATGGCATAGTGAGATTGTGCAAAGGAATTTGAGCTGTGACATCATTTCATCGCGCATGGCATTTAAAAATCACCGAAATCAGACGATTTCCAAATGTACAGAAAATATGCTAATTGAGGAATCATTAATCTCTCAACAAATTACTTTTAACTTTTTTGTCTTCTACCTAAATGCCAAAAAATTCAAAACTTCTATATTTACTTTACAGTGCACAAATTCTACTTGCAACCAAATATCCATTAGAAAATAAGAAAACTAAAGGAGTGAGGAGGCATGGGCTAGGGCTCGTGGCATTAATTTGAGGATTAAAAAAAATGGTATCATACAACTAATCAAAGGAATAAGAAAAAAATTGTGGTAAATAGCAAGTACTAGAGCATAATTTACCTTAATTTTTACTTAACAAAAATGAAGTATAACCATGCTACACATCCTCAAATGATTGTATTATCATTTTTTTCTTTTTTTTTTTTTTTGAAGTACCTCTTAAATAATATTACATCCATTTCACAACTACAGAATTTTTTTCCTAGCAACGAAAAACGCCATGAAATTCATCCTTCAGATTGAGCAATCGTCAACCCTCGCCCCCATCCCCAACAAAGCTTGTTTGTTGCATTTCTTCTATTTCCATTGATCCCACAACTCCGAATTGAAATTAATCTTGTTACTTTTACAGCCCCTCTCTCCTGCCACTCTGCCAGCCCTCGCTGTTGCTGGGAAGTAAATGAAAAAATTGCGGAAACATTTTTCATGCCAAGTAATCTGCACTCATTGACTTCTGATATTTCCCAATCCCAAACAGAAACGAAGAGTGAGGAAAGTTTCATGCGTGCATTTGAGAACTATCAAGACATACATTCAAATATTATGTCAATTAAAAATACTTTTAAGTTTCATATTTAACTTATCACCCAATCCGCCCATACTTTATGCGACACGAATTATCAACTTTAATCAATAAACAGAGCACGATCACTTACCTCATGCTCTATTGCCTCTCCAATGTGGATAGCAGCTTGCACCACCCGAACGCACCCCTCCTCTGGCCCCATCATCAGCAACCCCATCATCTTATGCATCACAATCACCGCTAGCTTATCAGCTGGCAAAAGGCTCAAATGGTGTGCATAAGCCGCCTTATGTCTTTTTCCCTTCTCCAGCTTCACATCCTTCTCAATTGCACTCCGCAGCGGCTCAAACCATCCCAGGAACAAAGACTTCACATAAGGCAAGTTAGGAGCGAGCTTCTTCTCAAGCATCACTCGCTCCAACTCCTTATACTCCTCCGCTGCTCTCTCCCACGCCTCTGTTTCAGCCTTCACCTGCCTCCTCCTAAGAGATTTGTACTTCTTCCTCGCCACATCCAATGATTCGCGAACACTCACCAGATCATCAAAACGCGGCATCCATAGAGGGTCTTCACGGAATATCCTTTCTAGGGTTTTTCCAGGCAAAATGAGGGACCGATCATATCCCAGCCATGGAAAATCTATCCGCTCATCTTGTAAAGCAACTGGATCGTAGATAACAGGGGATTCAAGCGTTCTCATGTGCGAAAAGGCAGTTGGAAATTTGAGCTCTGGTTCCAAGGAATCTGAGCCGAGAGGGAATGGAGATGAATCGATCGAATTTAGCGCAACAAAGCTGGTGATGGAGTTTGAAGAACTCGTATTATTGAAAAAAGGGTCAATTAAACGAGGAATCATGCTCTGATGCTGCTCTCCTCTTCCTTTATATCGCCTCGAAATGCGGTTTTCCCATGTAAGCACTGGGAGGAAGGAAGCACAGGAAGCCATTGATGGCCGCAATGGCAGCTGGGGAGTGGATAGAGCGGCAAAAGCCCCTCCTAAACCCCTCGATATTTTAGGAAAAATTTTCTGTTGGGACTATACTTCGGACTCGCTGGGGCTTACAAATAAACCGTGAAGTGTGCTCTATGAGGCTTATCTAAAAAAAAAATATTAAAGTGAAATCGGAACTCCACAATATTTCTAAAATAATCTAAAAATTAAATTCGTGGTTTAATTAAAATAACTTTGAAATAACATTATTGGGATTATTTCAGAGTTATTTCTTTATTATTTTGGGTTTTCGAAAAAAAAACTTATATTTAACTTTAATAATCCTGAAATAACATTTGTAGTTTCACTTCAATAACACTGTGAAATGGTATACTAAGACGTTCTTTTGTAAGGGGTCATGTCATATATATGCACACTCACATGTGCAATAAAAATGAGAAGCAACATAATATTTGTTACTAACCCTTTTTTATAGGCGTTGCTTAGCTCCGTCATCAGACATGGACCAGACAAGTTACATGTTTGTTTGACTTTCCCCAAAGACATTGTTTTCAAGCAGGTCGAGTCTTTCATTTTTTTTTTCCTGATGTACTTTTTAGAATTCTAAAAAGAGTTTGTATTATAAATAAGATATGACACGGGTTTCAATGTGTCAGATGGGTGAAACAACATGACAAGAAACAAGAGTTGTTTGCTCGCGTCTCATATTCTAAATTTCATTTATCTATAGAATTAGGATCATACATGTATAGTGAAGTCACGGTTGTTTTTTTTCCTTTTCTATGATGTGTCGCCGCCCTAACTATACCGACCATTTATTATTTAATATTTGGCTTGTTTTCTTTTCTTTTTTTTTTTGCATGTTTAAATGCTTTGATTGTTTTCCCCATTTCTTTCTGGTTGATATGGAATGCTACAAAAATTATAATCTAGGCCCATTGAAGACCTTAAAATGATACATTTTTTTATTCAAAATCCTAATAATAAAATGTTGAGATAAAAGTTAAAGCTCTTAGAGATATCAATGTCTTCATGGATGACATAATTCATGGATTGTTGACCAGTGATCTCTGGACGTGTTGGGTCAACTACCATAACGACCAGGTAGACTTAAGGTCATAGTAACTTGAGATAACGGCTGACCCGATTGCCTCCATCTTCTAGGGATTACTCCCCCCTTCTTTTGACTACCCCTTTTAAGTCATCTTTCTCCTTTTACCTTCATTGGCATCATCTCGGCTAACTGATTGTCGATGAGCTGCCACCTATTTAAATGTGTTTTGATGTATCGGGATTCCTCATTTGGATGATTCAGTTATTTTACAGACTCCATATGTTGATGGGTTCGTTACCCATGTAGCGACTGCGAGCACTCACTCTTCACCGTATTACTTAGTGGGAGCTTTAAAAGCATCAGAGTATTTTCATGCAAAATAACCATTCTTTGATAGTCATATGTTAGTTGTCACTCTTATTGTAAGCAAAACTCCTTCGGATCTGGAGTATTATTGGGCAACCCCAAAGATGTAATTAATCAAGTGAGATATATTCCCTTGGGAGCTCTAGACCTCAAAATAGGCAAACACACCTAAATCTATAGTTGTGGGCAGTCTACGTAAGTATTCTTTCGCGGATATTGGTCCAAAGTGCTTCCTCCCAATCTTATTTAGGCAGACATACTTGACTTATCCTTGCGATGTTTATCGCATGTAGGCTCTTCATGTTATTTCTCTTATTTGTCGTCTTTGTCGTATGTCTGTGTTTTTTTAGGTTACTCTCTTCTTCTGATCATTCACATGATCTAGAAGAGATACTTATTTGGAAAAAGAGAAGTATACAACGATAAGCAAATTGATGACTTCTTTAAAAAAAAAAAGAGAAAGGAATGAAAACTGACCCGTTGTTAGTTGCGGAGTGGTAGCGACCCACTATGACATCTTAGTGGGGCAATACTCGATACCGCACTGAGACTTATATGTGTATGTTGTGCTATGGTCTAAGGGGTCTAATAAGTATCATTTATGCTTTTCCTTATTATGACTTATTTTAAAAGTATAAAATTTATATTTTTTATTACATATGCCTCATGTTTTCAAAACCTACTTTAAAATTATTGCATCCTTAACTTATACCATGCATGAGGTCAAACCTTTTAAAAGTTTTCTTTCATACAAAACTAGTAATTAGTGACACCTCTTAGAATCCTTAGATCTTTAGGATAGGGTCAAGGACGACGACCCCATCAAAAAGTATACTACGCTTTTTACATATCCCTGCACACATTTATACAATGTGATTAGGACACGATACATTAGATAGTGTGTTAGGCTAGAACTAGGGTGTTAGGTTCTCTTTTCGATGTCTTGACTATAGTTCTCTGTTGGCTTGGTTGTTCTTGACAGGCATAACTTTTTTTTGTTTTTTTTTTGTGTTTACAATGTTGTGAGACTTGCGCACTGTTGACCTCACTTTTGGTTGAGGTCTAGAAATTTCTTTAGTAGCCTAGGTCTAGCCATAGGACTTTNAGTGGATACCCAAGGTTGTATCACCGATACAGTCTGATAAACCTGATCAAGAAATAAAATTAG
>JXCR01125233.1:0-10117 GCA_002079205.1 Phalaenopsis hybrid cultivar
ATCTACCTCAAATCCTGTATCTATCCCGAGGGATAAACACAAGACTTGAGGATGAGGCTCGAACAAATAAACTAAGAAATATATGACATCCGTTTGGTCTGCGAAACTGTTTTATTTGCCGACAAATTCCCCTATTTAATACAAAGAATTAAATAGGGTTTATTTTAGGCTGGGTTTGGAAAAGCTTCCTACAAGGGTAAGCCTCTATAGTTAATTACATCTTAAATGACCGAAGTCACCTAAGAAAACTCTCGATAAAAATCAGAGAATACTATCTCCGAAGAAGTCAAAAGGATAGGACTTTTCAATGAAATCAGACAAAGAGGTGTGAAAGGGAAAAGACTCGAATCTAGAACATTGTTGAGGAATCCAAATGAAGAGAAACTAGGGGAGGCCACAGATCTGGAGGTGAACTCTGGTGACTTACAGACCTATCCTATGATTTGGCTTCAGTTTCAAGAAAAAGTTATTAAAGTGTTTCATCCTGCCAATTTTATTTAATTAGGGCTTATATTTGCGTGACATGGTCACACAAATCGCCTAGAAGATATGAGGGTTTATGTCGTATCGGACGACAACCTCGGAACCTAGAACGAGTTAGGGCTTAAATTGCACAGTCTGACTGTGCAAAGGCCTAACAGATAAAGTGAGGATTTATGTTGCGCTAGACAAACAACCTCGAAATCCTATGATTTGCTGTTTAATTTCTAGGAAAGGAATGGTTTTGCTGGGGAAGACATGTTCTACTCTTGAAGATGGTCGTGCTGCCCACCACGCTAGCTCCAAGCTCCCCGACGTAATGAGTTTAAGTTTTCTAGGGTGTCCAGTTATGGTGTCAAATCAAACGGCCCTATGGTTATAGTCCTCTAAACATACTATATAAAAAGGAAACGTGCTTAAAGCTATATAATATAAAATGTGTAATGCAGGAACAAACAGGAGAATGATGTGTAACAATAACAAGTAGAAACAGGAATAATATAACGTGCTATACAAAAAGAACAGTAGCAAGTAGAAACCCGAATAATATACCATGTTATACAGTACAGTAGCAGGTAGAAACATAAATGGTATAACATGCTGTACAGGAAGAACAGTAGCAAGTAGCAACAGGAAAATACAACACTGTAAAATGTAAAGCAAACCTGTACGCCTGTGAGATCTGATGTTCCTTAAGTATAACAAGCCTAAATGCATCTCAAAAGAAAAGTCCTGAAGAAAACGTCATCCAAGAAATCCGAAGAAGAGTGTAACAACGACTCATGACAGAAAACTCGAGAGAATCAACGAAAAAGACTCAAGTAAAAGAAAATCCTCTAAAATCCTGGGGAAATCCCGAAAGAAAGGAAAAGTAACACGAGAGCCCTGTCCCAAAGCTTCGATAAAACAAAAAAAGATTCGGATGAGGGGGATCGTAAGCACTCGTATGGGACTAGACTCAGCTGTATATTTATTCTCGAGGGTCCACGAAGGCTACTCGGTCACCCGAATGTATAGAACCCGCCACTTGTCTAGAAGTGTGTNTCGGTCACCCGAATGTATAGAACCCGCCACTTGTCTAGAAGGGTGTCTTGAACCTCACTTAGAGGGCTATTTCCCAACCTAATCGGGTATTCATCAGGTGGACAACCAACTTTAAAGTGTGTTTTATGTTTTTTTTAGCATGCATACAAATTTTAAACATGAAAAGAAGAGTTATCAATTTTTGTTTCGTAGAAAAGTATGTTTTTGCTTGAAAAGAGTTTATCAAAACTTATATGTTTTTTTTAGGAATTTTCATTGTCCACGAGTTGATTACACTGTCGGGCGTGGGACTGCCAATCTCCTGAGGAGGTTCGAGCCAACTCCCGCTAGACTTATGTCGGTGAAGGATACCATATCCTATTCCTTAGGAGGTTCGAGCCGACTACCGCTAGACTTATGTCGGTGAAGGATACCATATCCTATTGTCCCCTGGATCTTGACTAGACTTATGTCGGTGAAAGATACCATATCCTATTGTTCATCAAATGCCTGGATCTTGATGGAATGGAATCTTTCTGCTTTATCTTCGGTGTGCTTTTATCATCAACACCATATGCCCCAAAACGACTACTTGCGACCTTGCTTGATGGTTTCACGTATAGCAAAAGGCTATACGTGGACACTTATGCATCGGACATAAGCATCGAAAACCGAACCAAGAAGCAAGCAAAAGAAAAGAACAAAAATGGGGTGAGAGAGAGGAGAAGACAATCCAGTCAAAAAGAATGAACTAAGAAGCAAGGAAACAAAAGAACAAAAATGGGGTGAGAGAGAGGAGGCACCGATCCATCTAAAACACCAAAAAGGAGAATGGATCAGTTCTCAAAACTCGTATAGAAAAAACTTGGAAAAGTAGGGACCAAGGTCTTTCCTAACAAACATAAATGGTCACTTTACGCTGATTTTCAAACCCCAAAGACGTAGGATTAATCGGGTCCACCAAATGCTTTTCCAAAATGAGGTTTAAAATCTCCCGAGCTTCAAAAGAAAATGATCTCGGGGAAACCACCATTAATATTTCCAAGCTCATGTCGAAATCAAAATTTCCCCAACTTTCAGATTCATAAATTGCCTTATACGTCGATTGAGCATGAAATCCTCCCGCAGAACCAAATAAATGCTCACGGCCGGGGTCAATAGAATAGAGGAAACATCAGCTAGGTCTCTCGGCCAAAGCAACCCACAAGGGAGGTAATCACTAAGGCTCATGGCCCAAGGTAGCAAGGGACAACTGCTAAGGCCAATGGCAAAGGCAACCCAAGGGTCAAAGAGTGAGGCTCGCGGCTAAGACAAACCCAAGACCAAAAGAAGCTCAAGGCTAAGGCAAACCCAAGGAACAACAAGTGAGGCTCACGGCTAAGGCAAACCCAAAAGAACCCCAGATGGCTACTATGCTTCCCCAACAAACATAAGAGGATAACTAGAGCGATTATAATTTTTTTTTTGGATGGCAAACTTAATTCATCAATAACATTCAAGCCAATCAAACCTAGCAAGAAGGACCAAATCACACCAAACGGCCTCCAACCCACCTCTCGGGTAAGGGCAAGGCAAAGCAAACTGAGCTCTCAACTAGAGCCAACAAAAATCATAGCCAAAGCCATTTTTGGGTAGGGGCAGAAAAATACACAAGACAGGCCACCCAACAAGCTCTCGGGTAAGGGTCAAAGGCAAGCAAGGCAAGCTACCAATGCTCTTAAGTGAAGACAAGTATAAGGAATCAATCATGGGCTCTCGAGTAGGAGCTAAAAAAACAAACCAAGCTCCCAAGTCAAGCCAAAACCGAGCCCAACAAGGACCAAAACCGAGTCCATCAATATTAAAATTCATGCTTCCATAAAAAAAAATAGAGTTCTAGCCATTTCAACCCAAAGCCGAGACTCCAAACCAAGCCAAAACCGAGCCTCCAAACCAAGGAATAACCTGCATGTCTAAATATTCCAAGCATACAATGATTCCAATAGATTTTTGAGCAGGGGAGATGCCTCACGAGGAGCTAAACCAAGCCCTCAAAACAAGATACAAAGCTCTCCAGATTAAATAAACTTCCTCCTAACATGCGTTCCAAGTAAGGGAAAGCCGTAGGAGCTAAATCGAGCCCCCACATATGTATAAAAAGTAAAGTGAACTCTCTAGCATTCATTTTAAGCAAGAGCAAGTCTCTTAAGATGCCAAAGCCAAAACCCCCTAGCATGCATGAAAGACCAAATAGATTCTTCAATATCTCATGTTAAACAAAAGATAAACAAAAAGTTTCACAATATACATCCCAACATGCTTGCAAGAGGTGTATAAATTATTCCAAAGCCATGCTTTTAATTATCCAAATCATTTCCAACATAAACATGATATGATAAACAGAAAACATGCCATATATCCACCACTTTAAACAAATATCCATGTCTAGTTTCTAACACATGCTCACATTTCATCCTCACAGGTGAATATCTCAAAAATATATGAAAGTAAAGTAAACTAACATGCTGTACCATCCAACAGGGCCATGCTTAAAGGCTCGTCAGAGAGAAAACCGAAAGGAAACAGGGCATTGAGAAGGGAGGGGGGAGAAGAGTACCTTCCTTTGATGCAAATGTAAAGCACCACAAAACCAGAAACCACCTCAAGGAGATGCTCTCACAGAATTCTCCTCCTAAACTCCTCCTACAGCCAAAAATCTCTACTCCTCTCCTCTTTAGCAAACTTTTTCAACAACCCCCAAAATTCTAAAAGAACCTATGTTTATAGGCAGAGAAGAGAGGAGAAGAGAAAGAAGATCACCCCACCACNAGCCTCCAAACCAAGGAATAACCTGCATGTCTAAATATTCCAAGCATACAACGATTCCAACAAATTTTTTAGCAGGGGAGATGCCTCACGAGGAGCTAAACCAAGCCCTCAAAAAAAGATACAAAGCTTTCCAGATAAAATAAGCTTCTTCCTAACATGCATTCCAAGTAAAGGAAAGCAGCAGGAGCTAAACCAAGCCCCCACATATGTATAAAAAGTACAGTGAACTCTCTAGCATTCATTTTAAGAAAGAGCAAGTCTTAAGATGCCAAAGCCAAAACCCCCTAGCATGCATGAAAGACCAAATAGATTCTTCAATATCTCATGCTAAACAAAAGATAAACAAAAAGTTTCACAATTCACATCCCAACATGCTTGCAAGAGGTGTATAAATTATTCCAAATCCATGCTTTTAATTATCCAAATCGCTGCCAACATAAACTGATATGATAAATAGAAAACATGCCATATATCCACCACTTTAAGCAAATATCCAAGTCATATTCTAACACATGCTCACATTTCATCCTTCACATGTGAATATCTCAAAAATATATGAAAGTAAAGTAAGCTAACATGTTGTACCATCCAACAGGGCCATGCTTAAAGGCTCGGCAGAGAGAAAACCGAAAGCAAACAGGGCTCTGAGAAGGGGGGGGAGAAGAGTACCTTCCTTTGATGCAAATGTAAAGCACCACAAAACCAGAAACCACCTCAAGGGATGCTCTCACAGAAATCTCCTCGTAAACTCCTCCTACAGCCAAAAATCTCTACTCCTCTCCTCTTTAGCAAACTTTTTCAACAACTCCCAAAATTCTAAAAGAACCTATGTTTATAGGCAGAGAAGAGAGGAGAAGAGAAAGAAGATCACCCCACCACCCACGGTACTCGAATCGAGCCAAAAAAAAGTTGAATTTCCTGCTTACAGAAAGAGAAGCAACCGAAACATCCAGGACCAAGTGGCGAGCCTGTGGCAGCGAGGAAAGTATCAGGAAGAAGAGAGAGTTTTCCATTCAAGTGTACCAGGGAGCAAGCTTCCCAGAGTCAAACTACCAAGAAAAGGAAAACACCATAGCCCTGGGAGACTGACACGGCTTCGGGAAGGAGGGCCGCGGGCAGAGAGTGTTGGGCAAGGGCGAATGAGACGTCAACTTTCTCTCGCGTGGAGGAGGAGGAGCTCGGTTGGCTCGAGACCGAGAAAGGGAAAGGCCAGACACGNGGAAGAGAGAGTTTTTCATTCAAGTGTACCAGTGAGCAAGCTTCCCAGAGTCAAACTACCAAGAAAAGGAAAAAACCACAGTCCGGGGAGACTGGCACAGCTTCGGGAAGGAGGACCGCGGGCAGAGAGTGTCAAGCAAGGACAAATGATAAGTCAACTTTCTCTCGCGTGGAGGAGGAGGAGCTCGGTTGGCTCGAGACCGAGAAAGGGAAAGGCCAGGCACGCGAATGAAAGAAGGAAGGGAGGCAGAGCTCGGGTGCGTGAGTTTAGGGATTTAGGGCTTAAAGAGGAAAGGGAGAATTTGGTTTATATAAATTAATATATNTGCCTCCATTTGAATCATATCTTCATTTTTTTAAACACATTCTTCTTCAATGTTTGGTGTGGGAGTTAAAAAATTCAATGAATTGCTTTTGATATCTCTACAACATCCTTTTGTTAATTTGCTCTAGTATATCATGAGGGTATTTCCTTTTTAAATTGTCATGAATATTTTTTAAAGAAAAACCAAAATTTTATTGTCTTTCATAGTACCTAGTTCTTTATTAGAGTCAATAATATTTTTAAAATATCTTAATTTTTCACATTATTTGTGACCAAGAATTAAGTAAAATCTATTTTGAGCAAATTGTCATGATCGACAAAAATGTTTCAATGTCAAATTCATTGGATTTGATGATATGTCAGAAAAATGGACAATCTTCTGTATTTTGATTGAATTTTATGGATTACTTTGACCCATGGACTTAAGTTCTTGGATAAGGGTAGATAAAATTTATTATTTTCAAATAAATAGATCTCACTATATGTAGAACCAGAAAGGAATTACCCTTGTGGCCTCTTATTTCTTGATTACAATCCTCCGTCAAAATTTTTTTCATGATTTATCATATAAAAGGCTTTCATTATTTACTCGACCATAGGACCAATAGTTCATTGACTAGTTCTTATAGGATAAGTTGATATGCCTTTCGTGAAAAGAGTTTATACCCCATTTTTTATGATGTAATATTTAATTAGTGGTGCATTTCTTGTAGAATATTGTCTTTATTTTGTTCATTTGAGTAGTCTAAATTTTTACACAATTTTAAAAAGTGAGAATTTTTTATAAGTATACTTGCTTAAGATTACTTCAATGAAAAAAAATATAGTTCCTTGAATAACATTGTGAAAGTGTCCATGTTGATTAAGTTTCATAATCTTTTAGATAATCTTTATAATATTTTCACTTGATGGTTTAAACATAGTATGGTGTTGGAATTTTCCATACATAATTCCATTGGAGGGTTTTCCAAATAATATATATTTTTCATTTCTTTTTTTGGGATTTATTTTGAGAATTATTCTACTATTGATTTTCTCTTTTAATGATTTACATTAGTCATGACATTGAACTAGATCAAAACCTAATTTTGTCCTATTATCAAAGGATTTTCATCATCTATAATGTTTTTGTTATTTNCTTTTTTTTGGATTTATTTTGAGGCTTATTCTACTATTGATTTTCTCTTTTAATGATTTACATTACTCATGAATTTGAACTAGATCAAAACCTAATTTTGTCCTATTATCAAAGGATTTTCATCATCTATAATGTTTTTGTTATTTAGAGGAGACAAGCTTGTTACTTTAAATATTAATATTAGCTCTTCAAATCCTTTTCAGAAATTAAAAATTAAAAGAAATCATTATGGGTGATTTCATAGCTAAGTGAGGAGTAATTATTTCTTCTTTGTGACTACTACACAATTGGAGAGTTTTTAGGTAATAATTTGATCAAGTTTATATTCAAGTTTGAATAAGTGAGTGGATATGATTTGGCAAGTAGCATTAGCAAATATTAATTATTTTACGATAGAAAAAATTCTCCCAAGGCATTTGCATCACCTATTGTTTTCCCAAATGTGATAGTTTGAAGCTACCAAGAAACAAGAAAAGTGATTTTATTTAACATGATAACTCTATTAGTGGTTATGTGTGAGGCTAAGACATTGATTTCAATTAAGTTTTGTGATTTAGGGATCATGTTATCTTTTTTATATTATTAGAGCCTAAGATATTCATAACCTTAAAATGAATTTGAAATAGTATCATCTTGCATTCTAACAAGAAATCATAACCATGTAACTAAAGTTGTAATTTAGCTACTTCAAAAGGAGTTATTTAAAATAGTAATAAGCTGAGATTTATGAATGTATTAAAATATATCAATTCATGGCATAGGCTAATTTCCATTGTTCCCGTAAGAGATTGAACCCAATTTAAGCATTTTCATCTCTTATAAGAGTTAGTGGTTTAAATGCCAACTAAATTAATCCTATGTAGATATGTTATAGTTTTGTATATAGATTTGCAAGCCATCCTTAGCTAAGAGTGAAATTATTTTTTCGATGACATCTATAATAATGGAATGTTCTAAATTCTTAATGAAGGATTTATTTAAGATCCAAAATCCCCATTTTATAAATAAAACATTTTCCTACCTTAGGATCACTTATTCGTCTTATTCAATAATAGGAAATTCAGCTAATTCTACATTTTTAATATCCCTCTTGAGAGCATTTCAATAATCGAAGAGATAAATATACTAAATGCCGTAAGAAAAATAAGACCTTTATCAATGAACAATCATAATAACAATAGAATTAATTATTAAATTGAAAGTTGTGTTTTCATAAAAAATTTTGACTAAATAATTCAATCAATAGATGCAGATCCAAACGCCTTTATGGTCTTATTGCCAACAACAACAATGAGAATCATTAGATCTTGTCCATGCGTGTGATGATATACAACCATTAAATTTTTTATTTATAAAAAATAATAGTTAGTAAAAGATTTATACAGCCAAACCAGTGACATACCATTACATTGACAAAAGGCCCCTTTAAATGCAACCCACTTTAGCCTGTTGATTAGGAGCTTGGGCTTCCAACCAAAAACTTTTGGATTCAAGACCTTACAAATGTAGTGTGTATAAGTCTGCATTTAAATTGGCTCAAAAAGTCAAGAAAAAAAAAAATCCCTATTGAAGGTAATGAAACGATTGGATTGGTTTTCTACACTTGCTTCCTCTGTGTAAAAAGTGATGCCCTAATTCAAGCCTGAGCTCAACTCAAATCAAAAATTAAAAAGTACACCCTCCAAAAAAAACAGCTATCAAGGCATTCTTGTAGGCTTCCAAAGAGGAAAGGAACAAGATAATATGCCAGTGATCGGAGTATAAATGCTACTTCTGAGAAAAATGAATGATGATGGCTCAGTGTAAGAGGTGGCTAACAAAAATTGCATTAACATCTATAAATAAAGCTGCTCTGGTTCCAGGATACAGTAAAGATGCTTACAATACATGAATGTCACCAAGGGCTAGAAACAGATCCTACTGTTATGAATTAATTTGATAAAGAGAATTTGCTTAGTTTTGCTTAATTTTGAAGAATTTGATTACCGAATCAGATCATAGTTTTTCAGCTAGTAAATGAAGTCATTAGTAAGAGAAATCATCAAAAAAAATTCTATCGAAGCATTTCAGCCTCCTTTGGCTAGAGAAATCCATTGAACCTAGCATTAATTAGAAAAGTACTGTCTCTCAATTGAAATAACCATAGGATTTATAACATGGCATGAAAAGAAATCCGGAGAAGATTACAACACAGTACACGAATAAAAAGCCTTTTTCACAAACATGATTAGAAATACTCCAAATTCTAGCGACAAGTTACATTAACCATTGAAATCTCTCAGGTAATAATTTTTTTATCAAGTAAAAGAATGTTTTGCACAAGAAGAACAGAATAGCAACCGTGCTGTTTGATAGGTTGCAAGAAACAGCTCTAAATATAAAATCATACAAGGAATATAAAATCTTACAAGGACGCATGTTTCGCTCAAATGCCTTTAAGAAACCCCTGAAAAGCTTTTCTGTTAGCAGTCAAAGACACTTTGAAGTAGCCAAAATTTCCCTGCTGCGGGAAAAATTAGTCTGAACGAATCCGCTAGTATCGACAAAAGAACAGGTATTGTCAACCATATTTACAGCAGTAAATATTAAGATTATTCTATTTTCCATAGTCAAACTGCAAGAAACTTTCAAACTCAGTCCCTTTAAGTGATTGTGAGACGACATCCCAGTTCTCAATCTGCTCTGATAACGGTCTTGTATGGATCTTGACATGCCAGCTTTTGAGCTCTCTGTGTGGCACTCTTAGGAAGTCAAGAACATCCATTAATTTCTGCAGGGATTGAAAGATATATGATTAATTATATAATGGTATTGTTAAATTAATTTTTTTATGCAATAGGTGTAGATCAATAAAACAGATCTGAAATTTGATATTTGTTGAAGGCCATAGAAGACATACTGTTTGATTAAGAATGAGATCCTCATAGTATAAGATAATGTGCCGGGTGCCATTGAAGTACTGAAGAGCATCCGCACTCCATTTACTAGTTTGTTTGATATCTGGAATGAGCTTTCTCACATCAATCAATGGCTTAAATCTTGCAAGAATGTCAGCCTGTATTGCATGATGAAACAGATTTAGGAAAATGCAGAGATATTACTGAAATAATCTGAAAGCTTTTGCA
>JXCR01125233.1:13212-24464 GCA_002079205.1 Phalaenopsis hybrid cultivar
ATATATATATATATATATATATATATATATATATATATATATATATATATATATATATCTCTGTGTGCGTGCGTGTGAGAGAGAGAGAGAGAGCTTGTGTGTATTTTCAGTTGAATTACCACTTTCATGCAAAACTTAAAATAATAGCTTACATGATTTGCAAATTACAGATCTTAAGAGCATAAGATAATTTACCAAAGCAAATTCAATTGAATAAGAGACGTCAATTCCTAAAAAAGGAAAAAAGATAAAATTGCAAATCATCAATTTTTATAGTAAATACCTGATTAAGCATCCATTTCAAACCAACAGCAGCAGTGCATTCATTCTTAGAGGCACTGCTATGCCAATCCAAATTGTACACCTTATCCAATGTGGCTATGATAGTAGAAATATTGCTTCGCCTTTCCTTTACAGAAAATATCTCTCCATTGGAGCTAATATTGATGTGGCTATTTAATAATGTCTCAAACCAACCACTACCGGACCTTTGCATCGATAATATAGCAAAATACCGAACTGGAATGCATGCACAGTCATCCCTGGCAATTGGACAAATTATATATATTACATATGGATAATGATTTTTGCATAGCTAAATAAAAAATAAAAATAAAAAAGAGCAGACAAGTATGCCTGTTACCTAGTATAATTTGTCGGTTTTGGGTAGTGAATGTAAGGAATTTCAGATGCACTAATTCCCGGGTACTGACAAGGTTTACTCATGATTTCAACCCTCATCATATTGGGGCTGATAAAAAACCCCTTTTGCCTTAAACATATTGAGCATATATAAATACTGCTAATCATTACCACAGTCAAAACAACAGTCCTCAACAAAATTGGATATTTTTTGTGAGGTTTTGTCCCAAAAGCATCCTGCAAGTGGAGTTTAACGTAAAGACCAAACAAATTAGGTTCAAGCTACTACATTTAATAATTAGGAAGTAAATGATATCCTTTCCAGTATAGATTTATTAATAACCATAAGAATGACTATGAGCTAGGTCTGGCCATGAATAAATGGCTAAAGCGAATTTGAAAAATCATGAAAAAAATTTGGGTAGTAAGTATTGTCAGGGCGATGGATACAAAAAATAGCATATTAAGCCCAATGGCTCAATGAACCTTTGTTAAAGGGGATGAAACAGTAAGATATTGTGGCCATTTAGGGACATAGAAACATTCAACCAAGGACTTCTCCAGAACACACTCGACAAAATTTGAGGAATAAAAATCTACTTAATTCAAAAAAAAAATTCAAAAAACAAAATATATATGTAAAAATCCTAACATGCAGAGGAAAACCCAAAGAGCCCAAAGACAGAACTAAAAACCACTCAGAAACTAGACGAGCATGCCATCAACATCAAAACCTAGAAAGACAAAATCGTCCCAACATTCTTCAAATTCAAAATGTAAAACTTGGATTTGTTTGCCTAAGCAGGAAAAAAAAATCAAAGCAAAAATAAAAAATAAAAATGAAACCATCACCTTATGGACCAAAGAGCAATCCTCCACCATCTTCCCTCTCTGCCCGTCAACTTTCTTCCCGATTTACAGAAGACCATCAAAGGATCATCCTCCTAACTTCCTTCAATACATAATAGCTTCGCGTCTTGACTTGCACTCCAACAATCAAACCCCACCAGTGAAATCAGGTGTTTATCGCATCAAAAACCCTTCGTTGTTCTTCAATTTTGCTCTTCTACCCCCCTTTTGTACAAAAGCCGTTCCTCTCCTCTTCCAGTCTTTTAGCTCTTCTTTCTCTCGCCGTTTCTCTCCATAACAAATGCAAAATGTGGTCAATCAACTTATAATTCTGGGGACGAAAACGAAGCCGACTAGCGCAGAACCTGCAAAATGTTCAGTTTGTTAGCAGAGGACGATTGTAGTTCTTATCGGCCGTATTATTGTAGTTAATTATATATAGTCAGTTTTCCTCTAGTAATCTGTTTTCATAGTTGTGTCGAAATGTTTATTGGGGGAAATTATTCTTTAGTTTATCAAGGATTTGGATATTCTCTCGGTGAAAATAGCTTCTGCAACTAAAACGTCACAGCACAAATCTTAAAAGAGATCAACAACCATAAGGAAAATGATGTCACCTGATCCCGATCTTATGTGACACTGTTACGATTTATGTGGTTATATTCTTAATTTTTCCTTACTTATATCTCCTATTTTGTAAGGACGCCAAAAACTTGATTTTCAAGCAAATAAATGTGCAATTATTTTATTTAAATATGTGATACTATGCAAGTATACATATCATTATCAAATAATATAAGACTTTTTTATCAAGCCACAAATATCGAACTCATTGGGAGAATTAGAATGTGTTAATAAGAAATTAGATAACAAACTCTAATTTGAAAAATATTATTACTCAAACTATAGATCATATAATAGGAATGAAAGTTCGAGTATTTTTGGTAATCTTTGATAATTTAAAATAAAGTAAACAACTAACTAAATTTAACTAGATATTTGTAACATGAAAACAATCTAAATAAAATATCTTTTTCCTTATCATGAATCAGTAACAAGTATAAGATTTCTATTATTGAAGTATTCAAATTGTATTGTGTCAAATAGGAGCAATATTATTCTTTACCCTTACTAGAGATGCTATAAAGAATGTTAGCTAATTTAAAGTTTAAATAATCTTGAAGATGGGGTAGGTAGGGAAGATACTAGCTCTCACTCTAGAGTTCTCTTTTCTCCCTTCACCTGGGGGCTAACATCTCGTATCAAAACCTAAAACTATAAACCAAATTGGAGGCTTTTGCCTGTCACTCTAAAGTCATATAACTTTACATCCTTCAAAGTTTATTTCCCTATTTATTTGCACTCAATCATATGAATTATATTCTCATCCAAACAATCTCATTTGATTTTTACCATTAATTGACTGAGATAATACCATCACGGATATTACATATTCTCAAAACAAATATTAACATCTTAATTGGCCAAATCAAGAAGTAAATTAAGTATAATGTTTAAAGTCATCACAACTTATTCCAACATTAAAGATTAATACTTTACACAACTTCCATCCAACACTTAATCACTTATTCAATTTAAGGGAAAAGATAAAGAAAACTACTCAGAATTCATGGAGAAAACACAACCACACTTAACTTTAAAAGTAGAAATCATATAAATAAACAAGAAGTCTAAATTAAAACTAAATGTAGTCACAAAGATAAAAACTTATCTCAAATCCTCTCAACCAAACTCTTGAAGTTCCTTTGAATCTCTTCTCTTCCTTTCACTTACAATACTCTCTACTCAGTACAACTCTTCTCCTTCTTCTATCTAAAAGTATCCTAATTAATCTAAAAGAGAGACGTCGGTGGCGTCTAAAGTGGGCGCGTCGGAGCCTCTTCGATCCAATCTTCTTTTATAATTTTCTAAAAGATGCTTTGGCGTTTCTTCAAAATGTGTCCACATTCAATGAATCTTCCAGGAGTTGCCTTCTTTCAAAAGCCAAATGAATGTATTTTCGTGCCCATTAACCATATTCCACGTTTTTACCAAGAGCCGCTTCAAACACCCCGTCAAAAATTCTTCCCAAGTCATTAAATCATCAAGTAACTACCTCTGACACTTAAGCACATGGTATATGGCGCTTAGGCGCAGCCTTCTCGATTTTCCTGACACTTAAGTGTCAGTTCTAGGCGCTTATGTGCCACAGTTCGTTTGCACATCTTCTTCATTTTTTCTCCAAATTTGATCATTTTTTACTCATTTCACCATTTTTCATCCATTTAATTCTACATGAAAGAAAAACACATAAATACCTTCTAATAAAACACAATATCCTCAAGAATAGGTATAAAAATGTGTACATAAATATCAAATATTATATGTGTATCAAAATCCCCCAAATATAAAATATTACTTTTCCTCAAGTGACTCTCTAATTTTTTAAAACCAGAATAATTATATTATGCAAATGAGTTCCGTTAGGATATTCTAAAATTTTGATCTAGAAATATAGTAGTCTAATTTAGAAAAAACATAAGTAAATGAAACCAACTTAGAGTATAGAAATCTTTAATGTAAAGAAGTTTGAAAATATGAGTCCCTATCTAATTCATAAATATTTATAAATTCTCCAAATATAGAGTTTAGGCATTTTATCTTCTCCACTTATAAAAATTTTATTAAGAATAATTATACTTTCTATATTATATCCTTAAGCTTAAGAGTTTCTCAAATCTGTACTTTAAAAAGATTAGATATGGAACCAATTTTTAATTAGGTACTTATCATCAAGCTTATCCTTCCTATTTCAACTTTCCTTTTCTTTTTCTTTTTCTTTTTCTTTTTTTTTTCTTTTTTTATTTTTCAGGTGAGAATTACTATATCTGGATTGACCTTTAATGATTTTGAACTCCACTAATCATTTCCTAAAACAAAGTTCTGATATATATCCTTTACCTAAAAATATAATAATAGTTTTGAAAATTATTTTTAATAAAAGAAATTTAAGTATTGAAAATAAAAGTCGAACCCTTCTATATTTTTTAAAGTACAATTTCTTATACTAAAGATAGTTTTGCAATATTTATCATTTCTTACACTAAAAATTTTTAACTTTAAGTTTTTCTTCATTACTATAGGTTTAAACTAAATTTTCTTAGTCATTTCTATGTTCAAAATTTTACTTCCCTAATATAACTTCATATACATAATATTTTTTTCTCAAATTAAAATCAAATTTATTTGTAGTACATTTGAGAACAAATAGAATTCAAGTTTTAGAAATTATTTTTCATCTCCCTAAACTTCAATTTTTAATAAGATAAAACATTTTAGCATCATATTTCTATAAAGGCAGGAATTAAAACTAAAAATAATATGCTTAAAGAAAATTTCATACCCTAAATATACAAGTAAGAAAATTAAAAACAAGAGTCAAAATTATATGAACATATTTTAACTTTTCTTAAGATATTGAGATTCGTTAGAGTTCTATGCAGTGGAGGGTAACATAAAAGCAAACAAAACAGTAACAAAATTTCACAATTGTAACATAAAGAAAATACCTAGTGGTAAATTGAAAATTTTAAACAAGAAGTTCTTAAGTGAAAGTTAGTAATATTCTAAAGCTTCATAATATTCAGGATTAAGTTCAACACAAACTAACAAAATACACTAGACACCACATTTAACACAATCACTACCACAAAAATAAAATATAAATACTCATAATAAAATAAATGCATCACAATAGTATCTAACAAAAAAAAAACACAAATAATAGTAGTAGTCTAAATAAGTACAACACAAAATAAAGTAATTGTTCAATACAATTATACCATAGAAAGTTCACAATTTAAAACTAAACTAAATTTAATTCTTCTCCTCCTCATCATCATCACTATCACTATTTCAAAAAGAAGTAGGTTCATATTAAGGATATTGTGGATATGAAGGAAAAAACGACACTTTGGTCACCTCTGATAAGGTTTCCAAAGATTAGTGAAACTTTTCTTCATAGTTACTGTGTCTCCTCATATAACCATCCGTATGATCTACGAAGTTCTCCAAATTTAGCACCTTGTCAGTAGTATAATTGATGTTATCTAACATCATTTGCATTAGTTGAGCCTGCGAATCAGAACTAAAAGCCTGACCTTATGATGTGGATGCACATGTAGTAGAAGCATGAGAAGTAGATGCATCTGAACTCCTAGAAAATCCTCCTCTCCAGCTAAATATCGGATGTTGTGAATAAGATTTCACATTAAAGCTTGTGATAGGCTTTAGAGGCTACAATATCTCCTCTCATCTATCGAATCTAACACCAGCCTACTTACATAAGAAAAAGTTTAAGGATGTGAATCCCAAACATGCAGTTATGGCAGCTGTAGCAGAACTGATGATAGTCTGATAAATCAAGGATCCAATATCAATCAGCTTGAACTGCTGAATGCAACAGTTCAAAGTAGCTCCATATCTTGTAACTTCACTGAGGTGATTGGATGGGAGCAGACGAGCTGAATTAAACCAGTGCCAGGCTTTTGATGTGGCATCTAGCTTTGGCGCAGGGAAATTGACTCTCCTTTCATTTATTATCTTCCATAGTCCTCTTCCTGTAGTCAATGAAGATATGATCTCATCTAACTCCTCCTCTATTGTATTATAATTTGAATAAAAACATAATACACTAGGGGGCAGCTGATAAAACAAATTGATTACCTCAGAGGAGAAAGGTACAGATTTTCCTCAGACCATAACCTGATCTTCTTCAGATTCAAGAAGATTAGCGTAGAACTCCTGAACTACAAAAATTACAGCTACAACAGAAAAATAGCAAAATCATTCTCGCTATCTGTGAACTATCAAATCTTCTACTGCTCCACCCAAAATTTTAAAATATTGCTCAGGAATCAGTTTTCTTGATTGTATTGCTTCGGTATATTTGTCCTGAGCCTTTGAAATAACAAACTTATTTGAATCAAAGTGGGATTTCCCTTTGCTCCACTTCATTCTTGGGGTCAATTCTCAAGAAGATAAAATTTAGCAAATTTGGCTTGATTCCTCAATGAAATATTCAATCTAGAAGAAGCACTAGATCCACAATCACTAACTTAAATGGAAGAAGACGATGTTGGGGGTCAAAAATGACATTTTTCTAATCAACTTTTCTCCCTTAAATCGTCAGGAACTGATTTAAGTGAACCGGCACTTAAGCGCGACTGGTTCAACGCTTAGGCGCCTACCTCTCGAGTAGTCCAGGGCTTAGGCGCGGGGTTTTGGCTCTTAGGCGCTAGTGCATTAATTTTGATGTTTTTGATTTGAAGTGAAATGCACATCTAGCCTATGTCAACCACCCCTAAATGGTCTTATAAATCTTAATAACTATTTTCTTCCCCTTCAACTCTCATCTTTCTCAAAATACTCCAATCTTTGCTAATTCAATTCAACACAAAATAACACAAAATTTTACACAAAAAAAAAAACTTATATTAATTCACAAATAAATACAAACACTTGTGATACATAATTTCTCATTCCAAAGACTTGGATGAGATAATTCCTAACCACAAACTTCAAATACTAAGCAAACATAACAATAAAAACATTTAAAATGAACTTAATATTAACATCACAACACTTAATACAAAAAAACACTAAACCTAGAACTTAATTCCGTTCTCCTTCTGGTGGAACGAATTCCAACCTTTCATTTGTCTCACTTGAGGCATTTAGAATATAGATATGATAGAACAAACGATGGTGAAGAACTCTGGTTAAGTCTTCTTCAATCTATTTGTTTTTCAAGTACATAGCCTTGTCTGCTTCTTCTACAAAACTTGTATGGCTAAATTGCATCTTAAGTTGCCATCCAATATGCTCCAAATTTGTGTTAGTCTCACTCACCTTTGCTTTAATTGAAGCCATGTCAGCCTCAATCTTTGCAATCTTCTCCGCTATTCCTTTTATACTAACGGCTAGGAAACTGTTGTATAACACTTGCGCACTTTGACTAACAAACTTTTTCTTCATGGCTTCCTCTTTCTTCTTCACATCAATCTCCCAAGAAGATATTTTTCCAGGATTTCTCACTGTTCACTTAGACTTTAGGATGGAAATTGAAGTGGGGTGATAATTCTCTTCATTCCCTAATATTTATAGGCTTTGGATCAAGCCTAAAACTACTAGACACGTTCTTAAACCATTAAGCCACCTTAAAACCCACTAAACCACATTTAATTCTTCTAGAAATGCAATTTAGCATAGTTAGTTAATTGTCGTGCTTAAGCGCCGAATGTTGGTGCTTAAGCTTCGGTGCTTATTTTAGCACAGGTTTACTTAATGTCCAAATACTCATTCTAACATGTTTAACTCATCTATTAAGGTCTTAGAATCATCACTAAATCAATATATATACAAAATACTACCAAATTTTTTCTTAATCAAACACAACAACATAACATTCAAAACAAAAACACACTGATAACAATGGGTTGTCTCCCATAAAGCGCTTGCAACGGTGCCAAAAATTTGATTGGTTATCAAGTTATATATGTGTAAAATTAATAAAGTTGACTCCGCTTTGCAACGATGCCGAAAACTTGATTTATTAATTTATGAAAAAGAAATTGAAGCAATTTGGTATTCTACGCAAGTATACGTATCGTTATCATGTAATACATGACTTTCTGTTTAAGCCCAAAATATCGATCCCACGAGGAAAGTTTAAATTCGAAATGGAAATTTAAATTAGGAAATTCACAATAAAAAAGAAAATCTACTACCTTAATTTTGAATGTTTTAGGTGCTGTCAGAACTAAATTACCAACTAATAGCAAAACTGTAAAGCAAAGCTAAATAGTAACTACCAAACTATATTTTTATGATGAAGTTGTCTAATACGAGAAAGCATCTTTCCCACTGCAATGAGTTTTTGTTAAATGGGAGAGTTAAATGGTTTTAATATGTCTTGTGCCAAATAGGAGCAATTTTAATTCTTTACCTTTAGTCAAATGTTGTAGAGAATCATTGGCTAATCTTATGTTTAGTCTCTAAATCTGTGGTTAGGCTGGGAGGATACTGGCTCTCATTCCAATACTCCCACTTCCCTTTCTCTGAAAGCTAACTCTTGCTTTAGTTTGTAAACTCAAAGACCAAATTGAGGATCTTAGTCTGTCAACCTAGAATCTCCAATTCTTCGCCCAATAATATATATTTTCTTATTTATTTGCACCCAATTTTATGAACGAAACACTCCTTCATGGAATCGAATATGATTCTCACTTTGTTGTAAAACTCATACTCTGTTTCCCTGATAGTATGTTTCACAACAGATTTTAAAATTTCAATTGGCCAAATCGAAAAGTAAATTAAGAACAGAGTGAAAAATCATCACAATTCATTTTATATTTTAAAATTGGCACATCCAAAATATCTTTTCATTTCACTATATCTCAAAGTAGGGAGAAAGACAAAGAAAACTACTCAGACCTCATGAGAAAGATACGACAAAATACGAATTTTATAAATAAAAGAAAGTTTATACAACAATAATAAACAAACACTACTTATCTTTAAATCTTCCTCAAAGCAAATCCCTTGTAGCTTCTTCTAGACTCTTTCTCTCTTTACAAGACTGTTGATTTTCTCTTCAAAGGTGTAGTGAAGAAGAAATCTCTCACTTCTCTCCCTCTCCAACAACTCTTAGGAAAAACCACACTTAGACTCACCACACTAAACAATACACACAATGGAACACTATAGAAAACTCAATGATACACTAGACCCCCCTTTTCTCTGATCAATTTTTACTCTAAATAGAGCATAATGTCAGCTTTCCAAGAGGTGTATCCAATAAATTTTCAAAAAGCATCCAAATTCATCGAATCTTCTAGAAATTCACCCAACACCGACATTAGCATCGTCGACGCCCGTGGTTTGAATTATTTCTTATGCTCTCTGTTAAATGGCATCATCGGCGCCCCAGTTATTCTAGACTCCTTAATGTTGGCTCCGTCGTGCTGAGTATTTCTTCCAAAACACTATTTTGACTCTAAATTCCATCCTTTTTGCTTCAAGTGCTAAAAATCATCAACATGCAATAAAACATGAAAAATACATTCCTTTAAAGCGCAATATCATCAAAAATGAGTATAAAATATAGTTCTAAAAATATAAATGTTTTTGGTGCATCAAAGTCCCCCAAACTTAAATGTTACTTGTCCTCAAGTAATTCTTTTACTACATAAAAATATGACTTATTAAAGAGTTTAACTTCTAGATTTCCATATTTTGGTCTACTAAATATCATTACATAACTTAAGAAAAAAATTTAAAAAGAACTCAAGTTAATACTAAAGGTATAAGAATATCTAGCAGTCAAGTCTAAAATTTCTGATTCTCTATTATTTTTGACGAAAATTGCAAATTGTCATATTACAACCACTTAGAATATCCATATGAAAAAGAACTTCATGAAAATTTTACTAGTAAATATGCTAATACTTAAATACAAGTTTAGAGAATGTAGCTAAGTCTTCTTCCTTAAGTTGATTCAACTGAAGCCAATTTTTATTATCTCCTCAAGCTTCTCCTTACATATTTTTCTTTTCTTTTTTTTTCTTTCAGGATCATTTTCAATCCTCTTTTTTTTTTTTCTTTTTCATGTGAGGATTACTATATCTAGATACCTTTAATGATTTTGAACTTAACAATTCTCTTCTTAAAGTTAAAAACTTTTCACATTCCTTCACTTTATAAATTCATTTTAGCTATGAAAATTTTTCATAAAGTTTCATTCTTTTCTTCTTACATGAAACTCTAAGATTCTTAATAATTCAAAAATACAAATTCCTTTACTTAAAATGGAAAAACATAGTCTTATTCTCTCATATTAAATACCTAAATCTCTAGAATTAACCTTTATTATTGGAAGTTTTTCTTTAACTTTACTATATATTTAGAAACACAAATATAGTTATCCAAAGTTAAGCTCTAGTACCACCGATCATGTTAAATTAAAAATTTTAAAATATATCTCATTGAGGATAAATAAAATTAAGTTTCCCCCAAAACTTAAATTTTTTAAGAGATTAAGCATGAAAAACTAAAAATACAGGGTGAAAGAAAACAATTAATACATAAAGAAAGACTTACCTATTGAAGGTTCAATTTTCTTTTGCAACTTAACTCTGAAATATTGTAGAAGATAGTATAAAAAGCTATAAGACTTAAAACACCAAAGAATAAATAATATATATATAAAATATTTACTGAGAAAGAGTTAACTAAAAATAAATACAATAAATTACTACAAACAAATAACAATACTAAAATAAATTTCAATTCAACAACAGCTCTATATATTATAATTCACAACACAAATCAAAGTTTCACATTTAACAAACTAAACAATAACAACAAAATGCAACAAACTATAAACTAAATATAAGATCAAAACTATAACTAAGAAGCCATCTTCACTCATCCTCTTCTTCTTCTTCTTCTTCTTCTTCTTCTTCTTCTTCTTCTTCTTCTTCTTCTATATCAAAGTTTTGATGTTGATAAGGGGTAAAGATAGGGTGACTAGGAAATTGTACTAAGTGGTCACCACTCATGTATCTTACCATAACATCATCATATTGTCGGCAAAAATTTTGGGGGGATCATCCTTTGGAAGCTGTCGGTCGCCGGAATTGAAATCTTGTCGCCCGCTTCAAAGTGATATTTAATATATATATATATATATATATATATAT
>JXCR01125233.1:24898-55850 GCA_002079205.1 Phalaenopsis hybrid cultivar
TATATATATATATATAATTTTAGAAAAATATGAAATCAAACTGATCTCATATCTTTCAAAGTTTAGATGAAAGAGCACTACACCATAAGCTCTGTGTTTATCTCGAAAGATAAACACAAGACTTGAGGGTAAGGCTCGATCAAATAAACTAAGAAATATATGAAATCTGTTTAGTTTGCAAAACTATTTTATTATAAGTTGACAAGTTCACCTATTTAATATGAAAAATTAAATAAGGTTAATATTAAGCTGGGTTTAGAAAAGTTTTTTATAAAGCAAGACCTTATAGTTAATTACATTTTAGATAACCGAAGTCACCTAAGAAAACTCTTAATAAAAATTAAGGGATATTATCTTCAAGGAGTTCAAAGGAATAGGACTTTTTAACAAAATCAGACAAAGATGTGTGAAATGGGAATGACTCAAATTTAGAACATTTATTTCGGGAACCTAAAGGAGGAGAAACTAGGGGATGTCATAGATCCTGAGGAGAATCTCGGTGACTTCCCAAGCTATCCTATAGTTTGGCTTTAATTTAGAGGAGAAATATTAAAATGTTTCATCCCACCAGTTTCATTAATTAGGGCTTACATTCGTGTGAAATGATCACACAAATAGCTTGGAAGATGTGAGGATTTAGGTCGTTAACAACGACATCCCTGAAATCCTAAACTGAGTTAGGGCTTATATTGTATAGCAGAGCTACACAAAGGCCTAAAGAAAAGTTGAGGATTTATGTCGCACTAGGCGAACAACCTCAAAGTTCTATGGCTTGGTTGTTTAATTCTAAAGAAAGAATGATTTAGCTGATGTAGACATGTTTTGCTGTTGAAGATGGCCATGCTGCCCGCAATGCTATCTCCAAGCTTCTCATCATGGCGAGTTCAAGTTTTTTAATGTGTCAAGTTTTGATGTCAAATAAAATGTCCTGAGGTTATAGTTATTTAAGTATTATGGGAGAAGTTAAGGTTGATTAGAGTGACACCGCATTGGATCCCACGGTTCCCTCATTTTGGTACCATAATTTTCTTTTGAATTCACTTAGTCTAAATGAAATTACTAAACTCAACTTAATGAGTTCCATACTTTCATTTAGACCGTGGGAAGTCTCATTAGAAACAGTATGTTACCTCCTCCGAGGGACTCCCGATCATCCGATATAGACGTTTTAATTTAATTGTAATTTTTATTTTGTGATGTTTGTGATTAAATTTTTAGTTGTCTTATATTTTAAATATTGTGGTGGTGAATTTTATCTTATTTAATTCTTAAATTTTGGTTTAATTTTGCGTCTATTCTATCAGTTTTGGTTTTGGCATGCAGGGTGATATTGTTGTTTAACATGCAAGTCTGAGACAAGAAGTATGTAAAGGTAAATGCATTAATTTAAAAGCGTACCTGCGATTCTTCTCATTCCTCCACCCGAAATCTTAACTTTGGCAATGTATATATATATATATATATATATATATATAATTTTGTAAAGAATTTAAATTGTAGGAGTAGATGAAGGTNCAAAAGGTGTTAACCATGCAAGCAGAAAAAGTAAGAACAAATAGCTGAAGCGACATTGCTCTCTGCTTTCCAATAAGAAGTGAGGCTTAAAATCCCCTAAAAAAAGGAAAATTTACATGCATACCACACAATTCTTATGCATTTACATATCAAACACCTAAAGTTTGACAGTTAAAGACACCTTGGTATTAAAAGCTTAAACGTGGAAAGAAGTATAGGTGTATTTCACTTTTAGAAAGTTATAGTGGTATTTTTTATAGAGTTATGCATGTAAATATGAAAGTTTAGATGTTAGATATGTAAATATATAAGAATTATGTGTTATGAATGTAAATGCCCCATAAAAACTAATAAAAAGAAAAATGAGGTTGCAAAATAGCACCTTCCCAATTCCAAATATGCAGCAGCACGATTACTGTAGTAAGTAGCCATTTTTCCGTTTAGCTTGATTGCTTCAGTATATAAGTTGATAGCTTTCTGCCACTGTTTCTCTTTGTACGCATTGTTGCCCTGTTATAATGTGCCATTTGTTGTAAGGACAAAATCTCCATAAGTGTTATGAGAAGAAATAACATTATGTTAGTCGCATGGAGCTGGTGAGATTTATAGACAATTTGGGTGGAGATTGAAAAAATATTAACAAGTTTGAATGATGATGAATATACTAAGAAGTATACAATATTGAAGGTTTGGCATGCCTAAAATCTGTCAATCACACCAACTCAACAGACTATAAGATTGGGCATGGACAGCATTTCTAAGTCCCTGCTCTTCTGTGAATGTTAGGAAATGTTTCCAAACTAAATTTGGATAGATATTTGAATGTCAATATAACACTTGGCGCAACTTAGAAACTAACATCTGACATTATTTTATTCACAAATGATTTGGTGCTAGACCTTTTTGAAATTGATGAAAAGTTTGATCAGTATAGAGAGTTTAAAAGATAATGGGCTTAACATTAAGAATTTATTAAATGATATGCAATTTTAATTATAATTATTAGATGATCTAATGATACCTAGGTGTGACGAGTTTTATTATCTTGAATTTATTATGCAAAAGATGAAACCTTTTCTCATCATCATAATCGTTGGTTTTGCACTCTTGCTGCTAAAGTGCCATTAGCCTTGTAGGATTTGACTTCTTGTTACTATATAGGGTTTGTCTCTTAGGGCTTCCTGGATTCCTCGAAGTAGAGACTAAGGGTTTGTTTGGGGAGGCAGCTACAGCTTATCCAGCTTATGCTGATAAACAGTTTATCTTGATAAGCTGCTCATCAGCAGTTGATCCTGATAAGTTGGTTGATTATTTGGTTTGTGCGTTTAGAAAACAACTGATTTACAGTTGTTTCTGAATAAATGATCATTCAGCCCCTAATGAATATTATCGGCAATTTGTCTTAAGCGTCTCATGAAATGTTAGGATATGTCTATGGAGGCTTTTTGGTCCAACATAAATTTCATTTTGATAGCGATCAAATGATCAGTGGGAAGGGATTTGTTTCAATTAGTAGCCATCTCAATATTAATAAAGGAGTTAAAGAGGGTGCTAATGTGAGAAACGAGCAGATCGTGATGGCAAGAATTAAGGACACGAAAGAATAGTGAGAAAATAGAGGAAGATTTCCTCACTAGAACCACTAGATAGTAGACGAGAAACACCTGTAGGAAGATTTCAGCAGAGGAACGCGCCAAGGTAAATGGATCTCTGGCTCGCGCGGGTAAGGTGAGAGGGCAAACGCCGAAGGTTTTGAAGCAGGACAAGAAGAAGAACTCGCCAGCCCTCATCTCTGTGCTATTATCGTTCGACGATCAGAGATTCAATGGCACCGAAGGCCAAGAAGAATGTTGTCGCAGAGAAGAAGACAGTTCCTTAGAAACCGACAGAAGAAAAAGAGAAGAAGGCTGAAGAGGGCAATGGGGAAAAAACGCTAAAAAGAAATGCGGACCACGAGGAAAGATTCACAGTCCACGTTTAACGTAAAAAAGAAATCGTGTTTTTGCAGAAACGTCTGGAATGTGTTTTTCAAACGAGGCGTCGACGTTTTTAAAACGCCACCGCAGCAAATAAGCTGCCCCAAACGCAACCTAAGGGGGTGATCATGGGCATCCATCGCAACCTTCATTGTTGTGGGTATCTAATCTTCTCCTCTTTATAATTATAGGTTTCTTTCCTTTCAATAAATGTTCTTTTAGCAACCTTCGTTGCTACTTCTCTGAATTATTTAGGAAGAGAATAAATGTTTTGGTCTTAAAAAATAAATAGAATAAAGGAAATATTTTAATTTATATTAAAACATGTGTTTGATTGAAGTAGTTATTTTTGAAAATATTCAGAACATCTTTCAGGTGTATTGAGCGTTTCTAAAGACGGGATGATTTGTTTTTAAAAACAAAACACAAAAATATATAAAAATTACACCAATTAAACATGTTTTCAAAATTATAAAATAAAAATAATAATAAAGACAAGAAACAAAAGTTATGCCAATCAAGCCTTAAGTTCTTGTTTAGGACAATTATTTCACTGTTTTTCTTCTTAAACTATTGCTAGTCCTTCATTTCACTATTGCTTTCCAGCTACTTTCTAGAAATTTTTATGGTGGAAAGCTAATTTTACAATCCAATTTGCTAAAGGGTGGCAACTAAAAGAAAACTACTACTTTTCAAATATATATATATATATATATCTGTGTGTGTGTGTGTGTGTGTGTAATTTCTAATGTACAACAGCTCTAAAAAATTAAATTTCACATCTTTCTAATTACATTTGTAAGAAACTACAACAACCTCAAATGAATCCTAAATATTGATAAACCCCATGTTCTCTTCTGATTCAATCCATAATCATCCCATCAACCTGGGGTTGTCTATTTCTATCTAGACTTTTTTTCCACCTCAATATCACGTGATCCCCAAAAACGTCAACATGATTATCATGATGTTACCCCACTTCCCAAATGTCCAATTTTGAATATTAAATGCTCAGATATTTAATCACAAGGTAAGTTGCTTAGCACTATGTAAAGAACCCATGAACATAGACAAAAACTATAACTAAGATATAATTTAAGCAATTAGATGGACCTTCTCTTTTGCAATTTCTGCAGATTCTTCCTTGGTTGAACTGATGCTTTGGGAGGAAGACTTGACTACTATATCGGCTTGGTCTTGAAGATTGGAGTACATGGCCTGAACAGTGTCGAGTAGAAAACGGTCACCTCCATGCCTTGCAATGAAGGATACTGACACAGGAATCTTTTCATGAAATCCTAAGGGTACCGTTATCTGCATAAAATAATATTAAAAAAATATGAGGAAGAAATGAAGCAGATCATTTTATGGACATTATTTGTTGAACAGGTGTGTATGAGAGCAAGTACAATTAGAGGTGCAAAAAATTGACACGATACACTAACTAAATTTGAACTCGACTAGAAAAATCTTCAGGTCAGGTTTGGTTAGGATTTTTAACCCGTTTAGTTTTTTGGGTAAGGTTTTGGCTGACCCACCAAAAGAAAATTAACTTAAAATTAGCCCACCAACCCGAAATGACTCAAAATCTATCTGAAGTTTACTTGAATTTGTCCCAAATAGTTGTTATACCTTATGTTAAATGTGTTACATGAGTTGGGTTCAGGCCAGTGGTCGGGTTCGGTTGACCTTCTAAACCATTTAATACTCGGGTCAAGTAGTTTCGGGTCGGGACAATTTCGGGTTAGACCCAAACAGGACCCGCCAACTCAATTTGATACCACTTAAATATACATATAAAAACATCTATCACACATTTTTCATGTGAACCAGACTTCTGAAAAGGCTTACCTGACAACAGCCTGACATGCTTGAAATAGCTGAGAGATTTAACAAGCACATCTGATAATCTTCAGATAAAATTTCCTTTGAGTTGAGTTTTGGAGGAGGACCTGGTACTGTAGGAAGGACAAGAATCCCATCATCCTGCAAAGAGATCGAGTAAGAGACAAAATGCTTGGCAAAGAAAGGCCCGTGAGGACAAAAAACCATATCAGCGAAAACAAAATTTCAGTATGAAGAAAACTAAATAGATTTTTCTCAAAAAAAAAATACATGCACGCTCAGTGTCATTATGCTTCTTTTTATAATTTAAAATAATTAGAACTAGAACAAAATATAAGGCGAGGTATGCAAGTACTTCTTAACTTGTAATCCCACAGATGTTGGGAAGGATAAAATATAAGAATATAGTTTCCCTAAACTAGTTTAGCTTCTAACACAAACACCCCTGATCCATGCAAGAGTGCAGTTAATCATATGTTTTCAAAACATTTAGTAGATGTCAATTGAATAATTGTAAGAACAAAAATAACAACTAGAAGGTTTTCCATTGAAAGTGGGTCATTGAGTTAGGCATATCAAGAACATGAAAAAAATGTATGAGAGTTATGATCCACGAAGGGGAAAAAATGAGGAAAAAAGGAACAAGAGTTATTGTTCACCCACTATATAATAGGATGTGGTGCTCAAAAGCATCCCTTCACATCAGCCCATAGATTTGGATGAGATTTCCCAAAGTGACTTTAGTGTCAAGCAATGCTTGATTGGACTTTTGAGGCATATAGAAGATTTAGAAATATGTGTTAACTCGTAATTATGTGATAATCAAGAGTGTACGAATTATGAGTTCCCAGCAGTAGTTTGTCTATTCATGATAATAAATAGTATATAAGGGTATGTCAATACAAAAGTCAATATAACATTTATGACACCGAAAATTATAATTTATTTGAAAAAAGTTTCCACAAGTGATCGAAAAAAATTTGGATAAAAAGTAATGTACATTTTTTTCTAGTTGTTCAGTGCGGTGTTTTGTGAATGTCGCTTTGCTTGAGGAGAAGTGAAGATATAAATGTGGAGGTATTTGTTAGTGTCATTTTAGTAGCTTTTTACCGTGTAAAAACATTGTATTTTTCAAGATATTTTTTATTAATATTGAAAAATCCACTGCACTAATTTAAATATATTTGTTGATGTAGGTAAACTCTCATTTTTTAGGATTACATTTGAGCGACTTGAAAAAATAACACATACAATGCCACTCTGGCAAAAGATGCAAATTGAGGAGACTTCGGGCTGTTCTTGAGCTGAGGCCCAAATTTCCAAGCACCTAAGACCCAATTTTAGAGGCTAGGATCCTAGTCCCAACTCCCCATCTAAACGCTCAAAACAAGCATTTTTAAAGGATNGTTTCCAAGCACCTAAGACCCAATTTTAGAAGCTAGGATCCTAGTCACAACTCCCCATCTAAACACTCAAAACAAGCATTTTTAAAGGATTTGACCGGGAACTTAGTGCTCAAATTCTCAGCCTGGCATCAAATTGCCAGTTTCACATTTTTTCAAAGTTTTGCCTCATGTAGATTGAAGCAAACGATGCTCAGGCACCTGATATAACTCAGGAGCCTAATACAAGTCCAGGGAAAATTTCAACAGTTTTTGGTGCCGCAAATTGCAAAATTTTAGAAGGAAATTTTGTAAGAAAATATTGTGAAATTAATAGGACAAAATTAGATTTTTGGGGATCTTTTGGAGACTCTTGGAAAGGCAATTGTGGCAGAACTTAGAGGTCAGTCGTGCAAAAGAACAAAAAGTATGGTAGTTTGTGTGAATCAACATTAAGTCTTTTTATCTCCTACCTTTTAATACCTTTGGTTAGGATAATGTACCCTATATTTTTTCTTTCATTGTAACACAAACTATAATTATTTTAAAGATTAGATGTAACAAGTTTGTGCATTATTGGTTCATTTTTAATGCAATATTTCTTATCATTGTGCTTCATTATTGCTGCATAATTTTCAACCCATTCTTTGTTACTTTTAATCATCAATTAAAATTTAGGAAAATCTACCCAAAAGAGAGAAGTGATGAGTAGATTTGTCAAGATTGAAATAATATGATAGATCATAGGATAATGATATTTATATGAGCTCGTGTAATCATTAGAATCCATTGAGTGAACTCAATGAAAACAATTTATATTTAATTTAAGCCAGAGAAAAATGTAGGTTATGTTAACTTGTAAGTTACCCTAGGTTTTTGAGATAATGTTGAGTTACACGAAAAAATACGACTAAATCAAAATATTTGAATGCCAGTAATTTGCATTATAAACAAACTAACAATACAAAATTCGGACAGAACTAATCCCTAGGCTTTCAACATCTAATTGAAAATTCTTGATCAAGTTTGTCCGAGTAGATAGCTATTTTTAGTTTCTGCTAATTGACATCATACTAGGATCATTGGAATAAGACTAAGATCAGCCTAATTTTAGTGATTGGTGAAATCAACCTCTGCTGGATGATACTTCTAACACGTACATGCCTAATCTCATGGTTCTATTTTTACAAAACATTTACAAGTAGATGCTATTGATGCAAGGTTCTCTAAGAGCTTGTTTGGGAGAGCTTCTCTTCTTATAAAAGTTCGTTTAAAAGTAAATTTAGTAAAAAAACAACGGTGAAAAGTTGTGGTTGCTAAAGTCGATACTATCTTTTCAATAGAAAATTTTGTGCTCTTTAGCCTTAAAATTTTTTTATTACCCATAGATTGTAGCTTTCCTAATATAAAAGATTAAAATAACCCTAATATTTTTAAATTACAACCAATGTTTCTAATACTAATTTTATTTATCAAATGGTTGACGATCTAATCCTTGACAGCGTCATCTCGTGGAACATAGAAGGATTCACCTTCATTGTGTGATGACCTGCAGAATTTGCTCCTGATCTTCTTCCCAAATACTTTAAACATAACAAGTTTACCTGCTTCGCACGACAGCTCAAGTGCTCAACTCCCATTTGAGTTCCTTCCTCTTCTGATTTGAGATTTGACTGATGCTTCGATTCTTTAATCAAAGTTGGTAACTGATGTAGTAAGAGTGGGGCGGAATAACAGAGGTTTAGAAAGATTGTGCAGAATCGATGGCAGTATGAGAATGATTCCTTTAGAAAAGGAGAGAAGCAAATACTCTACATTACTCATAGGAGAAAGAAAAGTTCATCAGTGGCAACGCGGCTTCAACGTTGATTGCGGCATTGCCAATGAATTGAACTCTATCGCCAATGAACTTGGTGAAGGAGCTAGGTAAGCAGGTGATTTCATCAAGTTTGTCGTTGTCGACACCTGTTAGTATAACAAATTTGGTGGAGGAGAACGAGAGGTTGAGAAAAGAGAATCATAAGCTTGCTAACGACCTATCCCATATGAATATGTGCGATAACATGTTTCTCTCGATGTCCAAGTATGTTGATCCTATGTCGCTTGTGTCGAAGGAGCGAAAGCTGATGCCGACGAGGCAAGTGTTGGAGGCAATAGGGAATATCGGCGTGAAGACAAACTCATCATCATCGTCGTTTTCATCAGATGCAGGATCATCGGCCTGGCATTACAAACCGAGCCCAATGCTATTTGGCATTTTGATTGGCTATTTTGAACATTTTCACTTGTCAAACAGCAGAATGGAGGGTCAAAGCTCTGAAGATTTTGCGATCTCAAACAGTAAAGAAACAATGTTCTGGTTGAAGCAACTTTCATAGACGTGGTTTTACCAAACAAAAGTGAATCCTATTATCGATGTTCTATGCAACAAAAAGGAGCTATAACGTCTTCTCAAACGAGCCCTAAGCCACCTATGACTAGCATCTTGGTTCGAATGTCCATTCCATTCCTTTCAAAAAGGAGATTCAAGTGGTCATTGAAAAAAAGATTAAATTTGAAAGCATACCTTCCAATTGTTCATCATATCAAATTTTTATCACAAATACTCAAATTGGCTTGAGGCTCACCCTAAACAGAGAAATCATCTATTGTAGATCCCAACAATCAAGAAAATGAATGTCATGCAAATAATCAAAACTTTCCCATAAACTTGGCAATCATTATTCCGCCTACTTTAAATCTAGGTTGTACTAAAAATCTGGTACTATCTAGGGCGTACTCAAAATCTGGTGTCAAATATAAATCTTCCAAAAGAAATAGTGTATTTCCATGTTGCTAATAAACATGCCTAAAATTTCAAGGATGTGACCTTATCCTCATGTAAGAACGTTGAATTTGATTCATTAGATATGATAATGCATACTTTGCATGATCAACATGTTGAAGTTTCCAGAGACCTAAAATTTAAACAATTATGCACTTTTAATGGTAACATCAAAGCATGACTTGATAGAAAATTTCAAATCATATTTTCCTTTGTGGTGGGAGTTGAAAAAAGAAAAAGTTCAACATTCCTTAAGATTCACTAGACTTATAGTTAGGGTTGTAATCGAGTCGAGTTGAGCCAAATTCTGCTTGGCTTGGTACAATTATAAATTGTTCATGTTCGGCTTGAGCTTAAGTCAAGCTTTCACATGTTCAAGCTAGACTTCTTTAAATTTTTTAATACTTGAACTTGATTTGTTTATGACAAGTGAACAAGTATTTAAACGAGCTAAAAACTCAAATGGATATTTAGATTTCCATATAAATTTTTCAATAAATAATTTTATAAATCTAAATAAATGAGCAATTTAATAAATTAGATGAGAAAATGAATTAACCCACATGATCTTATCTACTATCTATAATAAATATTTTCTCCGAAGAATGGATTCAAAGATAAAAAAAATATAGAAACAATTGCAAAAAAATTTTAATGAACTTGAACTATCAAATAACTCATGATGCAAAATATTTCGTCAATAAATATAATAATATATTAATATTAAATATGTAATTAAATAAATCGTAGCTAATCAAATTTTATTTAAATAGTATATCATATATGATACGAGTTATTATCATGATTAATAGTAAATATGTAACAAGTTACTTGTTAAACAACAAATGAGTTTGTTTGTGAATATAAATGAACAAGTTCGATTATGTTCATGTTTAGTTCATTTAAACTTCAATTTTTTAAAAAATGTTCAAACTTATTTATTTGCTAATTTAAACAAACTTGATCGAGTTTTAATCGAGGCGAGTTCAAATTGTTCATCAAATGCATTGGTTCATTTACAGCCTTACTTCTAGAAAACTCAATAAATCACTTAAACTATGTGATTCTTGACTCAAAATGAGTTAATGGGGTTACTCGTCACCTAAAATAGATATTTCCTTCTTGTTATCAAGTAATCATTTAATTTATAGTTTGTTTTATACTCTTCCTTCTGTCACATAGAGTTTTCGGAAAAATTACTTCAAAAAGAATTAAATACCTTCAGAAGAGAATGGACAGCCAGTTGCACTTCGTGCCTTGCAGTTTGACAACAATCAATAAGGATGCTATTTTCTTCCAGGGGAGTACTCAAATTATCCGATACACAAGAAGCAATTGTTGGCTTGACAGAGTTTATCCAGTTCTCATAATTAGTTCTGAATTCATACCTGGATTTAATAGATGCAAATTGGTCACATGTATATACAATCAAAAAAACAAGGGGGAAATAGAACGAAAGAGTAGCTAAAATACAACCCAAAGATACAGAGCAATTACAATGGAATACATTAAGAGATGAGTAAAAAGCAACAAACAGAAATAAGCTGTAGAGTAAGAGAGAGAGAGAGTCCATTCCCCAATATCAACTTCAACAGTTACAATGATTTTTTAGCTTCAATCTTTAATAAAGGCACAAATTACTCTTATACACCCCACAAAGGGTAAAAGTTAAGTTTTATTCAAGAATGAGAGCTCTTAATGTAAACTATTTTTGAACATGGACAATAGACAACGTTGACTAGTTAGAACATTAAAAAAATCAGTTATCAAGATGATGCCAGCTCATACAGGGAATGTTAACTCTTCAGCAAAACTTCTACTCCCAGCCTTCAATACAAATGGAAAACCTACGAACAAGGTTAGGGAAATTTAGAAGCCAAGCCACCCCGGTCTGCTAAAACTTCTGAGCGAGAGAATGCTCATGATATAAGGGAGAAGCCTTGACTAGAAAAGTTAAAAATTAAGAGCTAATGTAAGAAATGACAGGAGTTTTGAGGAGAAACATGTGGATGTGGTGTATACTTTTTGGCAAACCCAAGGTATAAATGCAATTTGAAGAAAAAAGGGAAATAAATAATGGAGTTGCTAGCACAAAAAATGCCTTGAGTGATGAAGCAGACCGAGCCATCTTCAACATTCTTAAGAGATTTTAAAATGACGAGCAATTCTGTATAGGCTTTGCACATGCGGCAAATCCTTGGCAGGAGTCCTTCCAGCACAGTAATTAATTATACTCATTTCCTCTTCCTCCAATCCTATGGACAGGACGTTTGAAGTCTATGTGAAGATGATGTATTTATTCCTATCAGCATTAATCTTATAATTTTTCCATCAAATAAAGCACCATAATTTCTATCTCCATAATGATTTTAAACATATTTTGCAAGTTTTTGACAGATTTTTAACCTAGCATAGTTCAAGGGCATATTAAAAACTGATTATCATTATGCTATTTTATTTTTCTCAAATTTATTTTACCAGTCAATATACAGATTTTAATTTCAGTCTTACATTATTTTCTTAGAATATTGATATAATTATGTTATTTATCTAGAACACTAGTTCTAACCTGTGATTGTGAATGCTAGTTCTTGTGCTTTGACACCCTTAGTGCAGTTTTCAACTTTAAAGGGTTGTTTGATTGCAAGCAGGATTTAACTTAAATAGGATTTAATAAATCCTGTCAATCCAGATTTATCAAACCAGTCAAGCTATTGGATTTAATAAATCCATATTTAAAGGGGGAAACGAGAATAATTTTAGATTTAGCTGTTGCTGGATTCAGCATGTGTATATTTAACCATTTGGATGGATTTAAGCTAAATTCATAAATCCAATGTAAATCCTATTAGAGCGGCACTATCAAACAGCCCCTAAGACTATCAGAGATAAATGAAATATCTCTTATTTTAAATTAGCAATTTCCAATTCGATAAAACATCAATGTATCAACCAAACTACTCATAATGGTGTTAACTCTTACTAAAACAAGTAGCAAGCATCCAACCATCCTTTAAATCGTCCTCACCCACAACCATTGATTTAGGATCCAATGATGGTTCGACAAGTGGTAGTGGGCAACGATCAAACAACTGAAAGAGGTTCGCAGCTATCCACCAATGGTTTGAAATAAAATGACCTTGATTAGCGGCATTCCTATGTTAATGACAATCCAAAGGTGGCCCTGTGACCATTTCGTGGTTTGGCAGAGGTTTCAATAAGCCTAACATGCACAAAAGAGGGAAGGAGAAGGAATATGACAGGAAAGAGACGAACTGTCACAGAGATTAGGGCAAAGAAAATATTTTACTTCATCGATACAAATCAACACAACCCAAATACATAAAAGGTAAAACTCCCGTCAGAGATGTAAGAAATTCTCTTCCAAACCCAAACCCTAAGATTCGAGACAACAATCACACATGACATAACCCTAAACATATTAAGTCCTATATATAACCCACAAAAATAATTAAGAAATGACTAAAATGCCATTTTAGTTTTTATGTCTAACATATGTCTTCAAATTATTTGGCGGGCGCAGTGTCGACTAAGTGGAGCACAAAGCGGACGGCGCAGCAAGAGCTAGTCAGACATTACTCCCCTCTCAAAAAGACACAATATCTTCACGACGGAAGAGATTTATTGTTGTTGGATCAAGTTGTATGGTTCCCACGTGGCGTTGCAATCTGACAATCATTTACATTTAATCAGCATTTCTTTCCCACCTGCTGATTCCTAGCATGCATTTTTTAACTCAAATGGCTCCAAGAGAACTTCAATATCCTCCGTCAAAGTAGGGGAAGGTGAAGAAAAGGATGCATTATCACCAATAGCACATCTCAACTGTGATACGTGGAACATTGAATGGAGTATCGATGAAAGCAAAAACTTTAAACGATAAGCCACCACGCCAATGCACTCAGTGATCTCATAAAGACCAAAATAGCATGGTGAAGCTTCTCATTCCTGCATTTGGCCAATGCCTTCTACGGATAGGGCCAAAATATTAGATACACTCTATCTCCTACCACACATTGTACATCCATTCAATCTCTGTGTTATTTCTTCATGATTTATTGTGCTTTTAATAAATGCCCCTTCGATTTTGGCAACGTGTCTCCGATCAATCTCGTGATCTTTTCCATCTACACTTACGGTAAGAATATAGGTGCACACTGATGGAAGAGACCCCCAGTTTCAGAGTTATCACATACTCGTGTTTCCTCCATGGTAACTTAAAAACTTTTGCAAATTGTTGTAAGGCCTATAGGACGGATGTTGTAATCTCTGCCAACTTCATATCACATGTCCCTTTCATGTTATGAAACTCGATCAAGAATCATAATTCTATGTCTTAAATTACCCTAACTATGGTCTTAAGTATCACCAAAAGACTTGCACAAATTGGGGTCACCGCGAAGTACTATTGTCACATCTTCCTCCTAAAACTTCATTGTCAAGAGTTTTCAATTCATCTGATTTCCCTAAAAACTGCAACAATTTCATACTCAATATAGCATCAGTGCTCCCTAAATCTAAGGGAACAAAAACCTTCCACCACCTGAATATTTTGTAGTGTCAAAATCAACCATTTAAAAACTCCCATGCCCTTCTCCACCTGTCCAATCCACATCATTACTCCAAAGCTTCTTGTGGCAATCATTTCAAGCTTGAAGTTCTCCACTAGATGAGTGGAGATGACGTCATGGGTGGCCTCGCTCTCTACCAACACCACTACTTCATGCTCTCTAATCTGTCCCCGAAGTTTCATGATGTGGTTCGGTGTGAACCCCAAAACCGAGTTCAATAAAAAATTTTCCATTCAAGTGAGGGTATTCCTCCTCCACCATAACCTCTTCTATTTCTTCATCCCATGTCTCAACCTCATCACAGACTATAAGAACCTGCAATGTCTAATCCTTATAGCCGTGTTCCGAGACTAATTTATCATCACACCAAAAATATAACCTCTTGGTTCTCTTTTCTTGGCACTTCTCCCACTTATCATGTCTCCATCATTACTCCAAAGTTTCCTATGTCAACCATCTCAAGCCTCAATTTCTCCACTAGATGAGTGGAGATAAAGTTGTGGATGGCCTCGCAATCTTCCAGCACCACTACTTCATGTTCTCCAATCTGCCCCCGAAGTTTCATGATGTGGTTCGGTGTGAACCCCATCACCAAGTTAAATGAGAATATCGCCATCCAAGTGAGGGTGCTCCCCTCAACACAACCTCCACTGTTTCTTCATCCCACGTCTCATCCTCGTCACTCACTATAAGAGCCTGCAATGCTTGATCCTTACAATAGTATTTCGGTGCAAACTTCTCATCACACTGAAAAAATAATCTCTTCATTCGCTTTCCTTGAATTTCAATCTCTGTAAAGTGTTTTAAGGTCTTTCATTGTCATGGCCAGTTGTTCCTCTCATGTGGAGCCTCTCTTTATAATTCCAACGTTTGAATTTTGTGTACCGACATGATTGTAATACTTCAATATGGCGCTCTAAATGCATTGCTTATATTAGTTCATTCTATTACACTTTTATCTTCAATTGATTGAGCTAATTCCATAATTTCCCTCAATCATCGCGGTCTCGACAAACTAGGTGCTACTCGAATCTCTGACTTCAAACCCTTCATGAAATTTCCTTCCAACATACTTATGATATACCTCTCAAACGATCATATGATTCCCTCCAAATGTTGTCGCTCAAATCCGCTCTTGATTCCTTCACTGGATCCTGTGGCTCCAAATCACCTAAGGCAGTGACGCCGCTCTGATACCATGCAAATCCTTCTAATTGCAAGATGTCATCGTTTGTTCCAACGGCACGCAACGACATGTTTGCGTGAAAATTCATGATCTGCTTCATTATTTCTTCCAGGGTTGTGAATCTCTGCCTCCATGGATGAGAAACACTCATTTATTCCAGATCTGATTTGGCTCACCCCTCTCTAATTTCCCCTCCAAAACATCTACTTTCGTGGCTATCATTAATCCCAGGATGAGTTTTTATCATAAAGGTGGAACTTTTATACATCGTGATCCCATTGTTGGCTTTCCAACTAGGTCGAATCGCAACTGTAATGTGAGGCTCAGTCATGAAGCTGACACTGTGATCCCGTCATTGGCTTCCCAGCTAGCTCGAATCACAATTATATCGTGAGGTTAGGTTACGGAGGCGAAAAGATCGCTAAGATGGAGATGGAGCCTCGATAATTTCAGAAAAATACGAGGCAGAGCAACGGCCTCAAATGCGGACAAGAGATTTCTAACATAGCAACGGCCTTGAATGTGATAATATCAATTTAATATAAAGGAGACGAGCTTCCACAAAGATTAGGCCTAAAAAGAATATTTTACTTCACTAGCAAAAAAAAAAAACACAACCAAACACATAAAAGATAAACCTAAAATTCAGGGGGTATGAATTTCTCTCCCAAATCCTAACCCTAAGATTGAAGGCAGCAATCACATATGACATAACCCTAAACATATTAAGCCTCGTTTATAACCAATAATAATAACTAGCAAATGGTTAAATTGCACCTTTAGCCTTGTGCCTAACGTAGGTCTTCAAATTATTTGGAAGGCTTGGCATCAACATAGTGGAGCACGAGGCGGACGACGCTGTAGGCGCCGATCTAATAGAATAATGGTTAAAAGATCACAAAAGATGCCTCAATTCTATGAAAAGAGATAAAATATAGGGATTTTGAAAAAAAACAAATGTTTAACAGTGATGGCTTCTTGTCTTTGAGAAATTTCTAGTATCAGCAAATAAGAAGCATTAGATGTCAAATATATAAATAAGAAAGAAATGAAAGGCATGAAATTTGATAATCCCAGTAAAAGCATCTGTCATTGTTGGCATATTTCAATATATTGTTATTCTATTAAGATTGCCTTGATATATAACAAAAAAATAAACCATCCAACAATGAATTAGGGATCGAAAAATTCAACTAGTGATACTACAATATAGATCCATATAAGCTATTGTGGAATTACGATATAAAAACACCCTAGCTTGCTTTTGATACAAATATATTAGTCTCCTAGCACTTGCTTGGCCTAAGAACCAAACATAGGGTTAATGCACTCTTTCATATTCGTAAGAGCCCTCAAAGAAGGATGAGAGTGATCGTGAAACGAATTAGAATCTCAACAAATTGCGTAGATCCAAGAAATCTTGCAATTACCTAACAGAGATAATACTAAAAGGAAACGTTTAACAAGAAAACAGAGATGATAATATTTTACTATCACTTAAAACGCTCCCTGCATTTGAGAAACACAAAGTTGCAATTGCAAACCCATAGAAGCAAATATTAAACATTCGACTATGATTAGTTAACTTCAAAAAAAATGTGGAACAATTACATACATAGCACACAATTCTTAAGCTTTTGTATTTCTCACAACAAAACTTTCATATTTACACTCATAGACTTAAATCTTACATGCAAAATCAAATAATTACCACTTTTTAAAAGTGGATTACACCTTTTCATGCATATTTTTGTAGCAACAAATTGCTCTGTATATAAATATGAAAGTGTACGTATGAGATAGCTATAAATTTCCCATAAAAATTACTTCAAGACATTTGGCATTCATACCACAAAAAAAAATGTTTCGAAAAGAGGTCAAGGCATCTACTCACTTGCAAAGCAACTTCATGGCCCTCGCAAGTGATGTTAAAGAAGAAAATTTTGAATCACCATTTACAGCACCGACTTCAAACTTTTTTAAGCTCGGAACTTTAGACATAAGATATTCACCAACATTGATGTGGCTCAAACTTTGCTCTAATATCACCACACCACGTTAGTAAGAAAATGTACATGATAAAATTAAAAAAAAACCCAAAATTGAAGCAAATTTGTATAAAAATAATAATTTCTAAATTTTGAAAAGAACTATAGATGTGTATTAACTTACTCCCAAATAGCACCTCAACAGTTTTTGTGACCACTTGTGTTATCCTTGTAGAAGAAACTTTCATTAACTGAAAATGATCATCAGCTATTACAACACGTCTAGGTTGGCGTACATTAGCATATGGAAGTTTGAGTAGGAGATGAGCAGCACGATGCAAGACATTAGGATCTTTGGCAAACAACCCTATAAATAAAAGAAAAACAAACTATTAATCAGCTGCTTCCTGTTTTGCATCCTGCAAGATAATCAAGAAAGAATTGCACCATAGAAGCCAATTAATCTTTTTATGACAAGGGTATGGCTCTTGTGGCCGTGGTATAAAACTTGTCACTAATTTGAACTTCGATTATGTCCAAAAGCACCACAATTAGAAACGGAAGCAAACCGCATGAGGATTGAAACCTTGCAAGTGTAAGAAGTGCAAGTAAGGAAGGCCTAAGGAAAGGGAATAGTATGGACTGGAATTGTCCGATTGCATGAAAATTCTGTGAAAGGTCAGTGAGTCGAGTCTTTGTTGTCAGAAATTTAACAATTTTGATTCCCAGGTAAACTCAAGACAATCAAAGGACTATAACCGCAAGAGTAAGACAACTTTCTAGGGGTGTAACTGAGCAAAGTCAGCTCAAGAACTTGCATGAGCTCGTCTCTATAAATGGCTCATGAGCCAAGCTCGATGAACTAACAAGCCAAGCTCAAGCCAGCCCCGACTTGGCTCGTTAACACATGAGCAGGCTGATTTAAAAAAATATTAATAAAAATTATGCTCAAAATTTAATAAAATTCAAATTATCTTTCAAGTATAAAAAAATCTTTAAAAATATTATCTTATATTTATATCAAGTAATTTTTTAATATTTATCTCCTAATTGTTCATTCAATTTATCATTTTATTGAACACTAACAAGCCGGCTTGCATGACGCGAGAGAGAGCAACGGCTTTCGTGGTCGTGCAAAGACAGACCCGAGAGGCACTATTTTTGTTTCCTTTCTAATTTTAGCATCTTTTTTTTTCCTTTCATTCATTCCTATTACTTTCATATATATGTGTGTCGTATTAAGGTTTTTTGCGTGAATTTGTTTAGGACAACGACCAACATCCCTTTCTGCATTTGAGGATTATATTATAGGGTTTGGATGATGCTCTGACTGTATCTTACTCCCAAAGTACTGATTATCCTTCACCTAACCTTCAACATTCCCACATTGATCACAGTCCTCCCTTCCCTGCTGCAACCACTAGAATAACAGTTTTGGTTGTTGTTTCCTGCAGTTCCACCAATTCCAGGCTTCCAGCCACCTGTCCTAGCTACCGCCACCTTAGACAGCCATCCTCTTACTATCTTGCAGTCTCCTGCATTCCCTGTCGCTGACACCAACATTCTAGCTGCAATTGCACGGAAACTTTTTTTTTTGCTAATTTATGTTGTTCTAACCGCCCAACCATCTAATCCTTTCCTTCTAGCATGTTGCCATTACAGCAACTCCTCCCCTTCACCGCCGACGTCCTTCTCCTTTGTTGCTGCCAAGCCTTTCAGTCCTTCACTTACTCTTTGCTATCTCTCTGAAGGACCAAACCCTCATCGATCAACACCACCACCCCGAGATCCACCCAGTTTGAGTTTGTTGTGTCGTGCCGATTGTTATTTCAGATGTTTGGGTGTAATGTTGTTGTATTTTCCCTTTCAAAAGTGTTGGTTGTAACTGTTTATGTACTTTCAGCAATAACATATGTTTTTCCGATTGTGGTTTGGGTTAACTCCGGTATCATTTGGTTTTTAGAGTTAGGCTGACTCTACTTTTATTCTAGGATTTCTAGCATTCCCCAACCAAAAAAAAAATTCTTTCCCTCCACCCTACACACCTCCTTCCGCATGCCTACATCCAAAACCCTAACTACACCCCCAAGGAGAAAATTATCTTAATCTGATCAGGAATCTACCATGTATAACATATAACAGCTGCTCCATCAAGTGCTACATCGGCTCAATGTCATTGAATAAAAAATATAGGACGGGATCGTCGTCAACCGTAATAGTGAAATTCGTGAAAGAGAGTAAGAAACACACCAAAATCCATTTCATAGGGATGATTCTAGTGGAGAAGAAGACAGGTCAAAGCGCTTTGGAGTACAATATTAGTGGAGGCCTAGAGCTGAAGTGTCTACTGGAAGGTGTAGACATGAGAAGTGTTGGGTAATGTGAAGACCCGGTCCACCGTAATTTAATTAGTTTCCTAATTAAGAATCTCACCTACCGCTCACCTACCACACCCACCTACCGCTCACATACCTCCCACCCACGGCTCTCATAGTTTGTATAAATAGCCTATTATGACTTGTCATAAGCCACAAGCCAAGCTAGGCCAAACCAAGGCTTCTGAGAGAGAAAGAGAGAACAAGAAAGGGAAAAAAAATATAGATTCTTGTAAAAGTCGAGCGCCTATAATTCCTCAATGAAATAAAATCTTCTGCAGCTCCGTAGACGTGGGTAAATTTGTCAAACCACGTAAATCCGTGTGTCGCTCTGGTGTTTTTTCTGCTTGCAATTTTTCTCGTTCCATTTTTCACTTTATTGTCGTCGTTTTTCATAACAACTGGTATCAGAGACTTGGATTTGAATCTAAGAAAGAACGATGTGCAGAGACGAAGTGATGACATCGGGAATCGAGAAGTTCAATGGCACAGATTTTGCTTACTGGAGAATGCAGATAGAGGACTACCTCTATGAGAAGAAACATCATCTTCCGTTACTGGGAAAGCGACCGAAAAAGATGGACGAGGCATAATGGAATATGTTGGATCGACAGATTCTGGAGGTTATTCGATTAACCCTGTCGAGATTGGTTGCCCACAATGTCATAAAGAAGAGAACTAATGCATATCTCATTGCGGCTTTATCAGGTATGCATGAAAAGTCATCGGCGAATAACAATGTGTATTTAATGAAAAAGTTATTCAACTTAAAGATGGTGGAATGTGTGTTTGTTGCTCTACACCTGAATGATTTCAATACTACCACAAATCAATTGTCGTCTGTTGAAATTAATTTTGATGATGAAATACGTGCGCTGATATTGTTGACTACATTATCAAATAGTTGGGAAGTCATGAAGATGTCAGTTAGCAGTTCTGCAGGTAAATCTAAGTTTAAATATGATGAAATTCGTGATTTGATTTCTGGCTAAGGAGGTGCGCATGAAGGATTCTGGTGATGCCTCGTGTTGAAGTTCGACGATGAGTGTCGGTTCTAGAGGAAGATCACATTACAGGAACTCAAACAAAGGAAGATTAAAATCAAAGTCTGGTCAGCAGATAATCTGCTGGAATTGTGACAAGATTGACCACATAAAAAAAAACAACAGGAATGCTAAGAAGAAGAAGGATTCTGGTGATGCCTCGTGTTGAAGTTCAACGCTGAGTGTCGGTTCAAGAGGAAGATCACATTGCAGGAACTCAAACAGAGGAAGATTAAAATCAAATTCTGGTCAGCAGATAACCTGCTGGAATTGTGGCAAGATTGACCACATAAAAAAACAACAGGAATACTAAGAAGAAGGAAAATGATGGCGCTAATGTTGTAACTGAAGAAATACATGATGCATTATTGCTAGCAGTTCACAGTTCTGTTGATGACTGGATATTAGATTCAGGAACTTCCTTCCATACATCTTCACACCGGGAGTTAATGTGAAATTATGTTGCTGGTAACTTTGGGAAGGTATATATGGCTGATGGAAAAACTCTGAAAGTGGTAGGAATGGGAAACGTTAATATTGCACTCCCTAACAAGAGCAAATGGACTTTGCAAAAGGTCAAACACGTTCATGAGTTAAAAAAACCTCATCTCTGTTAGGCAGCTCAATGAGGGTGGTATTCGGTGGTGTTCTCAGATAGCACCTGGAACGCTACCAAATGAGCATTAGTATTGGCTCAGGGTAAGAAAACTGACACACTATAAATGACTACAGATATACTCGAGAGTAGACACATGAGTTAGAGGTGCATTATGAGGAAGCTGAAGAAGTTTAATTTCTTGAAAAGTGGCAGAGCACCAAAGGCAGGAAAACCGGACCTTGTACAGACAAATGGTGGAAAATCACAGAGTTATGAAGAAAACTTGCAAGATGAGAATTCGAGCGAGTGGGAGCTGACCAAGGAGGAGATGGATTCCCTACCAGGGAATTAGACTTAGGAGCTGGCAGAAGTTCTACGAGGGAAGAAGACATTACACAACAAGTGGGTGTACCGAGTAAAGACTGCGATTGATGGCAGTAAGATGTACAAAGTTGTACTTGTTCAATAGGGGCTGGATATTGCTCATGCAATGGGGGTTGTAAGCAGATACATGAGTAACCCGGGAAAGAGTTTAATGGTACAAGGCTACATTGACGGTGATATATCAACTGAGGGTGTTACTCGTGAGAAGCTGAAGTTGTATTTGACTTCAGCTAGTCTCTGGCATGAAGTCATGGGTTTTGAGTTGCAGAGGTGAAGGATATCATGTTTGAGGAAAAGGTCGGTACAGCTAGTAGATGATGCAACTAGTTGGTGATACAGTCAGTGTCCCAGTCTTCAAGTAGAAGAATTGTCGGGTAATATGGAGACATGGTTCACCGAAATTTAATTAGCTTCCTAATTAAGAATCTCACATACAGCTCACCTACCTTCCCACCTACCACACGCACCTACCGTTCTCCTAATTTCTATAAATAGACTCTTATAGCATGTCATAAGCCACAAGCAAAGCAAAACCAAGCTATGTCAAGTCAAGTCTTCTAAGAGAGAAAGAAAAGAAGAGAAAGAGAAGAAAATAGAGATTTTCTTGTAAACGTCGAAGCGCTCGATGGTGTAATTCCCCGAAGAAATAAAATGATCTGCAGCTCTGTGGACGTAGGCAAATTTGTCGAACCACGTAAATCTGTATGTCGCTCTGGTGTTTTTTCAGCTTGCAATTTTTCTCGTTCCATTTTTCATTTTATTGTCGTCGTTTTTCACAACAGAGATGTCTGCTAGAGGAAATGGATATCGAATATTTGTTAAAAGATATAGAAATGACATGTTTATTGGAGGATACAAAGATCTAGAAATGCAGGTGGGCTTACCAGACTTCGAGGGAAGAATGAATCCAGATGATTTCCTCAAGTGGATGCAAACTTTTGAGCAAATATTTGAACACAAAGAGATGCTCGATGATAGAAGAGTGAAGCTGGCTACCATCAAACTAAAAAAGAAAGTTTCTTTGTGGTGGAAGAACCTAAAGAGGGAGGGACAGAGAAGACGTGACAGGATCACTTCTTGGGATAAAAATGAATGTGATGCAGCGAAAGTAACTACGACAACATTACCATCGCGATATTTTCCTACAGCTCCACTGCCTGCAGCAAGAGCTATCGGTGGAGTACAATGTAGAATTTAAGCAGCTTAAGTTGAAGTGTGAACCAAAGGAGACAGGGTAGCACTTCATTAGTAATGTTGCCCAACTACAACCTCTTGGACACTAAGGGACGAGCAAACCTAACACTGAAAGTAAAGAGACGGCAGAAGCAAAGCATACAACTACTGTCAATCAAACAACCACCCACAATTAGAGATCTAAGGATGAGCATGTAATGGAGCAGACTTGTCAAAAGCAAAACAAAGCACTCAGAGTGAGAAGTAGTCTGAGAAGAGCAACACACACACTACAACCCCAACGAGAACATGTTCCAGATGCATAGTTTTGGACATCGCTTCTAATTGCCCAACGAGCCGAGTTGTGAGCAGGGGGCAGTAGAGAAAGTTAGCGACAAAGAGGCAGTTGAAGAATAGGGAGAGAGTACCATATTCCATCGGATAAGAGCGAGATGCTCGTGGTTTGACGGATCCAACAAACTGAGGCTATGGGGGATTAACGGTGACTTCGCCATAATATATTTTGCATTCAGTGAACTGTGAAGGGGAATTTATGCAGTCTCATTGTAGATAGAGGGAGCAGCAAGAATGTGGTATCCACACAGATGGTGGATAAATTGAGACTCACAACTCAGAGACATTCTAAACTATATTTTATGATGTGCTTGAAAAAGGAGAATAGTATCGTCATTGACAAGACATTTCTCGTGGAGTTTTCAAATGGGAACCAGTAGCAAGGTCATGAATGGTGTGACGTGATGTCGAAAGATGCATGCCATCTTTTGTTAGGGAGAATGTAGCAGTTTGATCGTCGAACTCAGTATAACGAGTTCAAGAAAACTTAATCCTTTACCAAAGATAACAAGCGCATAGCCCTTTTACCTTCAGTGGAGTCTGAGATAATAAGTGCCCTTGCCAGCTGAGAAACACCAGTAATATCATATTTGGTGATGACAGAGGATGTGATGTGAGCACTAAAACAATGCCCGATTTCAGGCGCTAAAACAACACCCGGTTTAGGAAGCTAAAACAGTGCTCGGTTCGAGCACATAATATCGCGGGGACCAACCTGTATCCCTGGGAGGAATCCTGCGAAGATAGGATAAGGCGCGAAGCCACGCGCGACTGCCAGAAAATTTTTTTAAGGCAAATGGACAAAGCAACGCGGAATCCCGAATTATCGCGATCCAGATCCAGAATTATGTGTCTCGAGATTAATGCATCCCAAAAGTGCTTTCTGAACTCTTCTTGCCTTTTCCACTCTTTTCCTTTTGTGTAGAAGCTTCCTCCATCCTGGGGGAGCCTATAAATTGTTGTCCCCTGTGTGCAGAGAGTCGGTTCTTGGTGTGTTTAGCTTCAGATCTCCAGTGTGGAGTCTCTTTCCCCTTTGTGGGTTGTATTTGAGAAATGGTGGTGCTTTAATTGTATCCTCTCTGAGGTGGTGATTGAATCCTCCCTTTTTACCTTCCCCGAATCTTCTCCTCCCCCGCTCCTCTGTCGCCGACTCCTCTGTCGCCGACTCTCTCTCTCTCTCTCTCTTTGTCACCCCCGACACACAACCATCCCCCTTCCTGCTTATTACTACAGTAGCCCTGCCTTTCTAGCTCCTTTCAAGCTCCTCCCAACCACCCCACTACCATTGTCGACCACCTACAACCCTTCCCACTTATTGTCCTTATAGTTTCGCACATTCCATTCGCCACCACCTGCCTTCGCGCGACTATCATCATCCGTCTTAATTATTCATATCTCTCTAGCCGACTTCCATCACCCATTGGAATACATTTAGGAGCGTTTGCTTGTATAGTTTTGTGTTTGTGTTGCTACTTTAAAATCGAGTCGTGTTGTAACCTTATTTTAATATTAATGAAAGTTTATTTTTTGTGTTTCTATTATTTCCCCTACTAGTTCCGATATCATGATGGCAAGACAGAAAAGCCGATTCCAAACATAGGGCAGTCAGTACATAGAGAGTTTTAGGACATCCTATTTGATAGCTTATCACCATGATCGAATCCGTTTGGGGACACTTAGACTACCCTCACTTCAAAACAGACTGAACTAACCTTGACCCACTTTTGGAAGACTCAGCAGGCTATAATTGGCAGGAAGGCTCAATTCAGTTTCATAGTGTACCCCCAGAAGATTGGACCAATATAGACCGTTGCTTGCAGATGGGGAAAATTCATTAGGTGTTTTAGGAGACAGCGCAGTCGACAGAAAGAACTCGGTGCTCATATCGACGCAAACAACTTTACCACCTTCAACGTATCTGATATGACTCCATACTGCGAGAAGATAGAAGCATCAACGAATAAAATCGAAGCTCCCCCAACACAAGAGACTGAAGCGGGATCACCTCCCGCTTACGAGCAAGACGCTGGAGCGAGTCACGACTCTTGCGATCACGTGAAGACAAAACTGAACCGGCTTTTTTTTCCATTTTCTTTACAATTTTAGCAAATTTCCTTCTTTCCTTTAATTCATTTCTATTTTTTTCTATATATGCGTTGTATTGGGATTTAGAGAAGAGTTTTTGGTGTGAGTTTGTTTAGAAAAGTTGCCTAAGTTCGTTTCTTTATTCTAAAATTGCATCTGATGATTTTGGTAGTGCTCCAGCTGTATCTTACACCTGAGGGAGTGATTATCCTTCTCATAACTAGCACAACATTCCCAAATCGATCCCCGTCGTCCCTTCCTTGTTGCAACCGCCGGAATAGCAGTTTTTATGTTATTTCCTACAGCTCCGCCAATTTCAACCCCCTATCCTCGCTTTTGCCACCCCAGTAGCCATCCTCTTACTATCCTACTGTCTTTCGAATTCCTCGCCGTTGCCGCCGACATTCCCCCTCATTACAGCCGCCTGGAAAAAGTTTTTCCTAATGTTTTATGTTGTTTCGGCCGCCCTAGCATCTGTTCCTCTCCTTCCAGCTTGTTGCCATTACTGCAACTCCTCCCCTTCACTGTCGTCGTCCTCCTCCCTGTTGCCACGCCTTTCAGCACTTCACCCACTCTTTGCCACCTCTTTGGAGGGCAAAACCCTCTCCAATCACCACCACCACAAGATCCACCCAGATTGAGTTTGTTGTGTCGTATTTGTTGTTATTTTAGATTTTCAGGTGTCATGTTATTGTATTTTCTCTTTTGTTTTTAGTAATAATATTAATTTTTTTAAATTATGGTTTGGATTAACTCTGGTATCATTTTGGTCAGCTCGAAATCATAGAATTAAGTTTGAGCTCGAACTCAATTAATTAATCAAGCTCAAGCCGATGGTGGCTCGAGCTCAACTCTACTCGTTTACACCCCTATCACATTTTATTATACAGGTTCCAATATTTGAGCCAACCTGACGCCATTAAAGAAAAGACAATGATAAGTGAACTTGACCATGGGGTTCATCAGTCTGAATAATGCCGATGCTCGTATGCTTGATGAACAAAAAAACTGTTACTTTCTGCTAGAAAAAGTTTTGACCGGCCAATTTGATTTAGCCTACAAGGATGAAGTAAAATAGTAGAATTAACTGGCAAAACAAACTAACGAGAATAAAAAGATGTATTCTAATGACTCCCACAGTAAAGTTGTCAATATCACAATATTCATCAGCCATACACACATGGGAGAATAATGAACTTCTTTCATAACATATTCAGTGGCAAACTATAAAATTTTCACAATGAATCAGTAACAAGAATTTCTCTAAACAGATAATATCAAGTAACAAAACAAATATGTCATACGCATTAAAACTGTAATTCCACAAAGAGAGTGACGTGCAACTCAAAAAAACATACCAGGGGCATCCAAACTTGGTGAGATGTGAAGAACACCGTTGTTCAAGGTGGAATGCGACGGTCTAAAGCCCATAATTCCACAAAAAGCAGCAGGTACTCTCACACCACCTACGGTGTCCATTCCTGCATGCATCTGGGAGTCAAAAAAAACTATGGTTGCATATACATCCATCAAGACATTAATATGTCACTGACAACATACAATATCAATGTGGCGGTTTTTTTTTTCGGAAGATTTACAAATGTAAAAAATGAAGTTTGGTGTTAGATATGTAAATACATAGGAATTGGGTAGTATGCGTGCACATGCCCCTTCTTTCACTTTTTCAGAAAAATAGAGATATCAAAAGTGCTAGGCACCCTCGAGGTCATATGGCTTCCTAATGCCCAAGGCATGAAGTCACCAATCTAATCACTTGCCCAAACAAAATCATTCTCTAGAATTATCAATTATTTCAATATTGAATATGTTCAATTTGTATAAAATGATAATCCTCACATTAAACTATATTAGACAAAATAATAAAAAATCTCAAAATTTGTTACAATGAACATTTCAATATCATGCATAAGAAAATTATGCATGACGTACCCTAATAACGATTTCAGCTAATCTAGAGTAGATGTTAAGTTTGTGGCATGTATAGCCAAGAGATTATCAGGTCTTCATGAATATCAACTTCTTCCTCTCCATAATTTAGGCAATATTCCCCCTCATTACATTTAGATTGTAGTATCACATCTCTTCATCTATCTTAATGAAACTCATTACCTTCATCATCAAGATTTATGATCACAGAACTTGAAACTTTTAAGTCTACAATTAATTCATCATATTTCTTAGCATGCGTCCTTATTTTGAGCAACTTAGGTCAGTTTTTCAGTATTAAAGCCAGCTTATTTTTCAAATTACCAGCTAAAATCTCTCTATTTGACACCCTGAAAATTGGATTATAAATAGTTCCTACTTATGAGGTTTGAAGGACATCATCACAGCCTTAACAAGGCACTTCGGAAAGCACTCAATTTACCTTTTATAACATTGAACAGAATACAATACTACAAATGAAATATTTGTGTGATTATTTATTCACAATGACAGGCGAAAATCAAAGCTTGAATGAAACTTCAAGATGAAGGTGTGCACCATATAACAAATAATAATTTTCTGCCTATAAACAAATAATCATAGCTCGGCTACTAACAAAATCACATTACATAGTTAAATTTTGTGCACATTTGAAGAATCATAGTTCATAGGCATCAAAATGTCATAAATTAAAGTTGAATAGAGGATTAGAGAACAAAATAATAGTTATTGTGTCTCTTGCAAGTTCATAGCAGAGAACAAAGCCATGAACAGCATACCCACAAAACTGGGGAAATTGGGCCTTTTTCTATAGACCATATTAATTGTTTCTCCATCATTTTTAGGCTTTATTGTGCAAAATAATCCGTGTCCAACATCACTCTTGCACAAACTTCTAAAGATGGTCCAAATCAGCTTTATCCAATTATTTGTAGTCAATTTTATGAATCAACATTCTCAATACATGCCTAATGAGAGTTGTTAACATAAAACTTATATAATAACTCGATTCCAATCTCAACTTATATGATGGTTGCACATCAAAAGTAAACAAAAATACTAAATTCAAATAAATTTTAGTTAAAAGTAAAGCAATTGAGCCTTCGCAGTTCTTCTAAGGGAGGCTTCGTAAATATGAATTTGAAAAGAGAGCAAATCATTTGATAAAATGAGATTTTTCGCATGTACATTTTTTTAATTAAAATTTTTAATTTCTTGTTTGCCAAGTTGAGTTGTAACCCAACAATCTGTAGGTTATGTTTCAAATAATTCTTTTTATTATTATTAAAAATAGAAAAGCCAAAATTGGGATGAGATGGTAATTTTAAAGCTATTAAAACTATTGAGTTAGAGATATTAAATAGATCAGCTCTCAATGCTTAACAAGAGTAGACATTTCACAATCATTAAAAAAATATTACATGTCATGGGAAAAGTAAAAAAAAAAATCTAATTATTCAATCTTTATTTATTTAAATTATATTTTTATTGTTGCAATTCCATATTGTGTAAAATGATTAGAATTTAACTTAAACACACACATACATAATCAAAAACTTAAATCATATTCGATAATGCACATGCATAGTTTTATTGTTGTATTTTCATGTTGTATATAATAATAAGAATTTAACTTGAAGATCATGCGCATGCACACGTGCGCACACACATGTATGTATATCAAACTTAAACCACATTACGGGATCTTTTTCAACAAATATAATGATATGTCAATAATAGTAATTTTCAACTATTCACAAACCAAAAAATAAAAACAGAATCAAAGATATAAATGATATAAATAGAAAAATGATATAATAAAAAAATAAAGAATATACTTGTTCAATGAGATACCAACTAGACAGTAAGGGTCTTTTTGGGGCAATTGCAGATGTGAAGTTGCTATTGAAGAAGCTATTGTTCAAAAAATTATGGTTATTATTACAAATTTACTTTAAATTCAAAAAGTCTTACTAAGCTTTCAAACAGTCACCGCACTTTAACAGGTTTGGTTGAAAAAAATAGTCTTCTCCCATAAAAATTTCTACAAAACAGCAATAAAGCAGTATCTGAAACATAAATATGGTGATGATCTGAAAAACTAAGTAACCAGAAAGGTGTCCCAAACAGATCCTAAGAGGCAGAACTTATGCAAAACAAGAGTGTTAAGTTAAAGCAATGATAAGCATTCTCCAGAAAAACTTTGAACAAGAAGCTCCTATGCTGCCAATAAAAGTTAGTTAAGAACATATAAGGACTTGCAGACGAGCAAGACAAAAAGAACCACTAAGATGACTAGCACCAGTAAGAAAGAATGGAGAACTAATAAGCAAAGACTTAATAATGAAAGAAACAATGGTGCCTAGATATTGTCATAAATGTTGAATCAACCAATGAAATCAAAATCCATATTTTAATCTTAAGCCAAAATCTTCGATTCAAAAAACATGAAAAATTTTATCTTTTTTTTTTAATGAAGGGAGATGGCAACATTGATACATAAATTTTTAAGTCAACTTCAAATGAAAAATTTAACTGCTATCTAATTTTATATTTTCAATGGATTTTTACTATAAGAAAAAATTAGGATAACTCCCTCTTTCTTAACATTCTTCCCATGTTTATCTAACCAATTCAAGATACAGCTTTTTTACATAAAAAAGCCCAAACAAGAACCAATATCATCAACAATTTTTTTTTTCTTTTTGAACCACAACTTCACTCATGAGTATTTATCAAGTAGCTAAAAAGTAGTAAAGATATATGTCTTCTTTAAGAAGAAAAAACTAAAGCTTCAATGATTGGAAGCATAACCAAAATACAAAAATATCACAAACAACCTTCTTCGCCTAATAAATAAGTAAATAATCAGCTAAAAAAGTATAATTTTTTAATTTTTATATGAAGAACTCAGCATTTATTACAAAAGCAAAAGTAAACACCAGGACATTAGTTAGACAAAAAATGCTTTTAAAATAAGGTTTTGAAACTCGATTTTGATTGTAGTTTGGCCTTGTCTTAAAACTTTATTTCAATAAGTTTGTCGATATCAAAACTCAATTGTCCTTCAAGATAACATATTAAAAAAGAATATTAATGGAATAAAAAAAAGAAACATGTCTAAATGAAATTCAAGGTAGAATACACGTGAAAATTAATGAACCTTGTTGATAAAAGCATAGTATAACTTGGTGACTACCCAAGAGTTTTATAAAAATTCACTATAAATATATAATGTTGGCAATAAACCTTGGATTTTACCAAAAATCCATAAAAACACTTCAATTTTGTCAAAATTCAAGACCCAATCAAAACTAAAAATACTAATGAGTTATCGATCAGTTACAACTGAAACTAAACCAAAACAACTACAAATAGGCCTGTAAACAAGCCGAGCTTGAGCGAGCTCGGGCTTGGTTCGTGTTTGGCTCGTTCGAAATATCTCGTGTTCGAAATCGGCTCGTGAACAGTGTGTTCGTGTTCAGCTCGATTTAAATATTCGTGTTCGTGTTCGGCTCGAAATTGGCTCGTTAAACTAAAATTGAGAAAAATAAATGTAAAGTGTGGGATTCGAACCTGGATCAAATCTATACAAATGAAGACACTAACCACATTGTCACATGAGGTGTTATGATTTAAACTTAGACATAAATATATATAATATATTATTATATAAATAATATAT
>JXCR01125233.1:66063-97672 GCA_002079205.1 Phalaenopsis hybrid cultivar
AGAAAATAGTACAATTGTGATATTATATTTTTACATTCATTTGGAAGGGGTTCATGCTATGATATTTCCAATATTTTTACAAGTGCAAGCTTATTGTTTAGCTACCTTATGGCTTAGTTAGCTAGTTTTTTTTTTGTCCTCGGGTCGACGTGGTTAACTAGGTCTACTGAGTTTGGTCGGTATGGTTCTGTCTTTGGATCTAGTATGGTTGACTATTTTTAATCCCTCGTAAGGAATCTTTAGGCTCTTTACGTATGGTCGGAAATGTTTTGTGGAATTGTATCTTATTTTTTAACAGCTCTACTGCAGAATATGCCAATGCACTGAGCCAGCTTTGCTGCATTAAATGGATTAGATGCTCTCTTTTCTTGTTTTCAACGGGATGGGTCATGCTTGGATCATCTGCTCGTCTTCTTATCTGCCTCTTGGCTCGATCGGTTGTGGCCTTTCTGGTTTGGTTCGTATGACTTTGCTTGTTCAGTTAAATGGGCTTCACAATACCCAGACAATGAGTTTGCCTCCACCCTCCTCTTCTCTTATGGACAGTAAATCTCTTTAAGATCACTGCAGACGCCTTTTTTATGGGCATATTTTTGTTTTTCAATTTCTTACTTATTGAAAGTGAAGTTGCGATGAGAAGAGGAAAATTTAATAAAGTAGGTCACATTCAATTTTAATCAACGATTCAATGATTGAATTATCTAAATTTTTGCGCCTTTTTTCTTATAAATATGGTGTGATGNGTGTGTAAGGTAGCGCGGTGTGTGACTAGCATCATGTTGGTTTTGACAACAAATGTCTTTCATTTCTATCTCGAAAGAGAGTAGCTAAAGATTTTATTTCAAAGCTCAATGTGTATGATTAATTCAAGTAGAGAGGGGGACTTTGGGCTAGAGAAATGTGGGACTGCGTGCCATTTGATAAATATTTCTTACATTTACAAAGAGTTTGAGCGGAGGGACGGAGCCAAAGGTGGGGCTCGTAGGGGAAGGGAGGGTACTAGAAAGCCAAAAAAATATTTTTATGACATTTACATACATATCACCTCCTTCATATATATATATATATTCATCATAAATTTTATTTTTATTTTTTTAATTATAGCTAAAATTATTTAAAAGTCTAAACAAATTAAATATTTTTAAATACAATATGAAATTTTAATATCTAAATATTTACTAATAATATTTATTTATTATTTGATTATTTTGAGTTAAATTGAGTCGAACGAGGACAAATAAACAATTGATCATGTTTGGCTTGTTAATAATAGAAATCAAAAAAATTGTTTCCGCTCAGCTCGCTTGCTTAGCAAACAAATTGACCACAAGCTACTAACGAGTTGTACACGAGGTGGTCACGAATAACATAGAATTAAGAGTGAATAAGGGAAGCGAGAGAGAGCGAGAGAGAGAAATATAAACAATAATAAATTATGTTCACTAGTGTCTCTTCTTCATGAAATATTTATCTTATGTATAAAGAAAATAGTACAATTGTGATATTATATTTTTACCTTCATTTGGAAGGGGTTCATGCTATGATATTTCCAATATTTTTACAAGTGCAAGCTTATTGTTTAGCTACCTTATGGCTTAGTCAGCTAAGTTTTTTTTTTGTCCTCGGGTCGACGTGGTTAACTAGGTCTACTGAGTTTGGTCGGTATGGTTCTGTCTTTGGATCTAGTATGGTTGACTATTTTTAATCCCTCGTAAGGAATCTTTAGGCTCTTTACGGATGGTCGGAAATGTTTTGTGGAATTGTATCTTATTTTTTAACAGCTCTACTGTAGAATATGCCAATGCATTGAGCCAGCTTTGCTGCATTAAATGGATTAGATGCTCTCTTTTCTTGTTTTCAGCGGGATGGGTCATGCTTGGATCATCTGCTCGTCTTCTTATCTGCCTCTTGGCTCGATCGATTGTAGCCTTTATGGTTTGGTTCGTATGACTTTGCTCGTTCAGTTAAATGGGCTTCACAATACCCAGACAATGAGTTTGCCTCCACCTTACTCTTCTCTTATGGACGGTAAATCTCTTTAAGATCACTGCAGACGCCTTTTTTATGTGCATATTTTTGTTTTTCAATTTCTTACTTATAGAAAGTGAAGTTGCGACGAGAAGAAGAAAATTTAATAAAGTAGGTCACATTCGATTTTAATCAACGATTCAATGATTGAATTATCTAAATTTTTGCGCCTTTTTTCTTATAAATATGGTGTGATGGGACTCCTCATTCCTAATTTTCTTTGTCTTTTCATATTAAGTCAATCTGCTTCCATTTTTTTCTAGCTTCGTGATGGACTGCCTTGTAAAGTCTCGTGGTGACATTCCTACGAGGATTTTGATCATTTTCATCTTTTGAGAAATCAAATGGATGAAACTGACTGAAAGGTAAGAAGAGAAAAAAGTTCTTCGAGAAGAAGAAGAAAGTTGTGCCCCCACTACCAAATAAAGCTCATGATTCAACTCTCGAAACTACGCAAAGGAATTTTCAGTCGAATGACCCGACCCTCAATTTGACGACTCAATCTATTGTTGCAACTTGATACCCTCTGATTGACCAAGTCACTCAAATATCATCTACTATGCTTCTATTGCTTTCTTTGGTGCTCTATGGTGAGCCTGTCACATTATTTGTATTATCTGAGTTGAATTACTTCCTATGTACGAGTGGCACTGGTCTTGTTTGTGGGGTTTGATTTTCTTTTTTTTTTATAAGATGGCTCTTCGTGCCTGTAATTTGGCTCTTATGGAACTAGATGAGGGTTCGACCTTGGCTATAGTGATCACAGACTAGGTGTTAGGTGAGGATGGTCAAATTTGGAGTGAGGATGGCAAAATCAATCATCGAAACAGTCTTCCTGGGATACATGAGGAAGTAACTTATGGGGCTATGAAATATCTTGGACCATTGGATTGCTGTCTAGAGTAAATCAATATTTCTTCACTCAGACTGGCATGAATGGTTCAATATAAAGAGAATATTATTCCTCAACGTAAAATGAACCAATAGGAATAATCCTATGCCGACTAAAAATTAATTTATATAGAATATTATGGCCAATAAGAAGAAATATTAGGGCTAGTTATAGCTTCTTTTTTCTCATTCTTTTTACTTTTTTTTTTAGTTATTGGGGACCAAGAGAGAGCTCTTGAGAGAGAAAAACTTATAGAGAAGAGTGAGTTAAGCCTCTTCCCTTTTCTTCTTCTTTATACTTACTTTTTTTCTTGAGTTGAATTCAAGGTTATTTCCCCATCTCCAAATACTCGTAAGAGTGATAAATCAGAGGAAGAGAAGTCATCTACTTCTGGGTCATTTCTTTTACAAAGTGGAGCTTGAAGAAAAGAAGCCAGGTAACAAACTTTATGAGTAAGATCTTATTTTATTTTCATCATTTCTTATTTTTAGAGCCCTCTTAAGTTGATATTAGAAATCAACACCAATATGATGTTAGAGAAAGATTCATATGTTATGAAACCTTTTTTTTGGCCCCTCTATTTCCTGATTTTTTAAAAAGCTTATTACTTCATCCAATTTTTCTTGACAAGGTTTACATTTATGGTCATATTATTATGAATCTAATCATCTCGTTTTTGCTTGATAACTTCATCAACTTGATAGAATGTATGGAGCTTTTGTATAAATAGATAATGAAAGTTCGTTGACTTTCATTCTCCAAGTCATGAGAGTTTTTCTTATGAAAATTTTTCATATTTATTAGTCAATCAAATAAAGGCGGGCATGGTACTATTGTGTGTAGTAACATGTTGGTGCACCTTACCATTTAAATCCCAAAACTTATATGAGATCAATTATATAAGGTGTGCATTGTCATTAAAGATGTCTAGGTTTGAATGCATCTTGAAATAAACATATGTATATTTCATAAACACGTGAATTTGAATTATTGAAAAAAATGTTTTAGTAGAATGCTTAGGTTTGAATGCATCTCCTTGTGCATTTGCATGTTTTTTAGATACCCATGAATAGGCATATGTCCCCGTATTTCTATGTCACGTGTTTGTATACCACATGATGATGATTAGCTTTCAAAATCCACCTATGTGTTATGTCCCCTTCATCATTTACATTTGACATATGTTGCACGACTTCACATAGCATATGTCATAAACATGTCATCTTTATTTCAACACAATCATCTCATCTAGCATGATTCTACGTATCATAATCATTGTTTGCATTTATGAATGATCATTTTACCTTGTACTATCATGCTTAACACTCAAATTACATGTCATATTACATGTTAATTGACTTTAGTACTTAAAGTTTCTATAGTACTCACAGCTTGCATACCATATATCCTTATTTTTATTTGAGAACTTACACATACTATAATACTCACACATATCATGTCATTTGTGCATGTTAAGATTGCCCGCACCTATCATTTACATGAAACTTTAGGAGAGTTAACACCTTGATGACAAATCCCTTTTTAGATGAGAGAAATGACGTTCATTATAATGCTTTAATAAGCAATGTTTGTAAGTGTATCTCTTTAATCAATATGAATTATTACATTGTAATCAACACTTGTATGATTGTATTAAGGATACAAGAAATCTAAAATACGTCATTTTTTAAAATTAGATCATGCATGTTAGGTCATAATTTAAAAATATAAAAGAATAATATATATTTTTTTGGTATTATCATCTATAATTATATTTTAAATACAACTTAATCTAAGTCATATGCTATTTTGCACTTACTATTTTGACCATAAATAAGTTCAAACTTTAAACTCCATTTTGTTAGAAACAACCATTTTCATGTGACGTATTTTAACGTTCTTGGATCATTATGATGGGTCCAATATTGGTGACCAGATAAAGATCATACAAAATAGCCTCAACTACACACTCTTTGCATACACTTAAGTGTATGTTATTAGGGCACTCCACCCCCAGATGCTTGTTTAGAATATGGTATTGTGTAATCAAGGTTTTCATATGTTTAACTATTATTTCATTAGTTTTTGTCTATCCATGCATTTGTTTTTCCTAATGCATTTAATAGGTGCGAGATCTATGCACTAGTATGTTAGGGGAAATTTTATTGTAGAAAGTCATGTCCGACAAAAATGGGCATAATGGGTCAATTTGAGTTATCCTGAGTTAGGTCGGGTTGACCCAAGTTTCTTTTAAGTTGGTTTAGGTTAACCCAAGGTTGCTTTAAGTTGGTTTAGGTTTTAGGTCTGGTTGGCTCGAGTTTGATTTAAGTTGATTCAGGTTAACCCGAGTTAAGTTGGTTTGGCCTGAGTTTAGTTGAAATTGATTTGGGTGGGTTGGGTTCTCAGCCAACCCTTCTCTTTTCTATGGAGACTCCCCCCCTACACCACCCTCTCCACATATCACAAACATTCAACATATAAAATACGTCACAACAACCCCAGAATACCCTAGTTTGCCTCAGAGGGGCAAATCGTTGGACATTCTCTCCTTTTCTTTCTCTCTCACTGTATTTCCATCCTAGTTTCTATTGCTATATTCCTTGGGCGTGTCTCCCATACAAACTCGTATTCAACAATATGACCGACTAAACAAAGTGGCACGGATCTCATAAAAGACAACAATCAGGGAAGAGTGAATGATTATTGAAAAATCTAGTGATCGATCATAGACGGAACCATCCAACTTGTCAGCAAATCAAAACTCTGAAGGCCATTCAAAGATAGCCCATATGGTCGGTGCGACACAAGAAGATTGATCAAATAACCGACACCCCTGTTGATCGATTACTGCACACAGCACGAATTCGGTCGACTGACTGAGCTGGAAGATCAATGGACTTAATATTAGTTAAGTTATCTAATTTAATATCTTATTGTATTTTTTTGGTAATTTATTAAAATAGGCCATTGAAAGCTAATAATTAGGGGAGAAATATGTAATTGAACATTCATACCCTTATATCTATAAATGTGTGTCATGTCAGATTAAAATTTTATGCATTTCACAGTTTTATATTTTTTCTTCTTCATCCTACTACGCTCTATTTCTTGGATGTTTTTCCCGGACACCTTTTTGATTCAACAATATAAGTTTATTTTAGACTAATGTAAAAAAAATCTAAGCCTTAATCTTCGACTCAAATGGTACATTGACTTTCAAAGAATGTTGATTCCCAAATATCTAAATTCTAGCACTTATCTACGGTGGTCTGAAGTTCATTTAATTCATTTACAATAAAGTTCCATAATAATGGCTATATATTTCAATCAACTTAGCCTCAAAATTGGTGATATTTTATTTTTGCTATTTAAATTTTATGATAGTTGGCAATTATAAGTTATAATGAGACCCACACTACTCTAATTTTATTTGAAGGAGCTCATACAAAAGCCTACCATATAAATACCTTAAGCAGGGGCAGAACCATAATTATTTTTCAAGATAGTAAAAATTAATTAATTTTTTAAATATCAGGCAAAATGACTAAATTGCCTAAATTACATAAGAAAAAAATATTAAATTTTACTATTTATATAGAAAAATTATAAAATTTATTGGGGATAATAGTTCCCCTGTATCTGATTAGGTGCAGCTTATGATGAAAGGGGTGAGAAAGCTGCAATAGACAACGATAACACTTGGAAAAAAATGATTTTCAATAATTATTATGAATGTGAATATCAAACTCTAAGTATTAGATATGTGAATATNGGCATCCACACTGCCACTGACCCATTATAGCCACTGACCACCTGCTGCCGCCCCTTCCATACATCTGCCACCCTATCCCAACTATTGTTGCATCCACTATTGCAACGTTTCCTCTACCATCTATCCTCCAAACAANTATGGGGCTATGAAATATCTTGGACCATTGGATTGCTGTCTAGAGTAAATCAATATTTCTTCACTCAGACTGGCATGAATGGTTCAATATAAAGAGAATATTATTCCTCAACGTAAAATGAACCAATAGGAATAATCCTATGCCGACTAAAAATTAATTTATATAGAATATTATGGCCAATAAGAAGAAATATTAGGGCTAGTTATAGCTTCTTTTNATAAATATTTAGGAATAAGGGAAGCGAGAGAGAGGGATAGAGAGAGAGAAATATAAACAATAATAAATTATGTTCACTAGTGTCTTTTCTTCATGAAATATTTATCTTATGTATAGAGAAAATAGTACAATTGTGATATTATATTTTTACATTCATTTGGAAGGGGTTCATGCTATGATATTTTCGATATTTTTACAAGTGCAAGCTTTTTGTTCAGCTACCTTATGGCTTAGTCAGCTAAGTCTTTTTTGTCTTCGGCTCAACGGGGTTAACTTGGTCTACTGAGTTTGGTCGGTATGGTTTTGTATTTGGATCTAGTCTAGTTGACTATTTTTAATCCCTCGTAAGGAGTCTTTAGGGTATTTACGAATGGTCGGATATGTTTTGTGGAATTGTATCTTCTTTTTTATCAGCTCTACTACAGGATATGCCAATGCACTGAGCCAGCTTTGCTGCATTAAATGGATTAGATGCTCTCTTTTCTTATTTTCAACGGGATGGGTCATGCTTGGATCATCTGCTCGTCTTTTTGTCAGCCTCTTGGCTCGATCAGTTGTAGCATTTCTGGTTTAGTTCGTATGACTTTGCTCGTTCAGTTCAATGGGCCTCACAATACCCAGACAATGAGTTTGCCTCCACCTTACTCTTCTCTTATGGACGGTAAATCTCTTTAAGGTCGTTGCAGACGCCTTTTTTATGTGCATATTTTTGTTTTCTGATTTCTTACTTACTGAAAGTGACGTTGCGATGAGAATAAGAAAATTTAATAAAGTAGGTTGCATTCAATTTTAATCAACGATTCAATGATTGAATTCTCTAAATTTTTGCGCCTTTTTTCTTATAAATATGGTGTGATGGGACTCCTCATTCTTAATTTTCTTTGTCTTTTCTTATTAGAGTCAATCTGCTCCCATTTTTTTCTAGAGTTGTGATGGACAGCCTTGCAAAGTCTCGTGGTGACATTCCTACGAGGATTTTGATCATTTTTATCTTTGAGAAATCGAATGGATGAAACTGACTGAAAGGTAAGAAGAAAAAAAAGTTCTTCGAGAAGAAGAAGAAAGTTGTGCCCCCACTGCCAAATAAGGCTCCTGATTCGACTCTCAAAACTACGCAAAGGAATGTTCAGTCGAATGACCCGACCCTGAATTTCAATACTCAATCTATTGTTGCAACTTGATACTCTCTGATTGACCAGGTCACTCAAATATCTTCTACTATACTTCTATTGCTTTCTCTGGTGCTCTATGGTGAGCCTGTCACATTATTTGTATTATCTTAGTTGAATTAGTTCATATGTCCGAGTAACTTTGGTCTTGTTTATGGGGTTTGATTTTTTTTTTTAGTTTTTCTTTTTCTTTTTCTTTTTTTTTATAAGATGGCTCTTCGTGCCTGTAATTTGGCTCTTATAGAACTAGATGAGGGTTCGACCTTGGCTATAGTGATTACAGACTAGGTGTTAGGTGAGGATGGACAAATCTGGAGTGAGGATGGCGGGATCAATCATCGAAACAGTCTTCCTCGGATACATGAGGAAGTAACTGATGGGCCTATGAAATATCTTGGATCATTGGATTGTTGTATAGAGTAAATCGATATTTCTTTACTAAGACTGGCATGAATGGTTCAATATAAAGAGAATTTGATTCCTCAACTCAAAATGAACAAATAGGAATAATCCTATGCGGACTAAAAAATAATTTATATAGAATATTATGGCCAATAAGAAGAAATATTAGGGCTAGTTATAGCTTCTTTTTTCTCATTCTTTTTACTTCTTTTTTGAGTTATTGGGGACCAAGAGAGAGCTCTTGCGAGAGAAAAACTTATAGAGAAAAGTGAGTTAAGCCTCTTCCCTTTTCTTCTTCCTTTTACTTACTTTTTTCTTTAGTTGAATTCAAGGTTATTTCCCCATCTCCAAAAACTCGTAAGAGTGATAAATTGGAGGAAGAGAAGTTATCTACTTCTAGGTCATTTCTTTTACAAAGTGGAGCTTGAAGAAAAGAAGCCAGGCAACAAACTTTATGAGTAAGATCTTATTTTATCTTCATCCTTTCTTATTTTTAGAGCCCTCTTAAGTTGATATTATAAATTGAAACCAATCTGATGTTAGAGAAAGATTCATATGTTATGAAACCTTTTTTTTGGCCAATCTGTTTCCTGAGTTTTTAAAAAGCTGATTACTTCATCCATTTTTCTTAACAAGGTTTAGATTTAAGGTCATATTATTATGAATCTAATCATCTCGCGTTTGCTTGATAACTTCATCAACTTGATAGAATGTATGGAGCTTTTGTATAATTAGATAATGAAAGATCTTTGACTTACATTCTCCAAGTCATGAGAGTTTTTCTTATGAATATCTTTCATAGTTATTAGTCAATCAAATAAAGGCAGGCATGCTACTATTGTGTGTAGTACCATCTAAATCCCAAACCTATATGAGATCAATTATATAAGGTGTACATTGTCATTAAAGATGTCTAGGTTTGAATGCATCTTGAAATAAACATATGTATATCTCATAAACAGGTGAATTTGAATTATTGAAAAAATTGTTTTTGTAGAATGCTTAGGTTTCAATGCATCACCTTGTCCATTTGCATGTCTTTTAGATACCCATGAACAGGCATATGTCCCTGTATTTCTATGTTACGTGTTTGTATACCACATGATGATGATTAGCTTTCAAAGCCCACCTATGTGTTATGTCCCCTTCAACATTTGCATTTGACGTATGTTGCCTGACTTCATATAGCATATGTCATAAACATGTCATCTTTATTTCAACACAATCATCTCGTCTAGCATGATTCTACGTATCATAATCATTGTCTGCATTTATGAATTATCATTTTACCTTGTACGATCATGCTTAACACTCAAATTACATGTCATATTACATGTTAATTGACTTGAGCACTTAAAGGTTGTATAGTACTCACATCTAGCATACCATATATCCTTATTTTTATTTGAGAACTTACACATACTATAATACTCACACATATCATGTCATCTATGCATGTTAAGATTGCTCGCGCCTATCATTTACATGAAACTTTAGGAGAGTTAGCACCTTGATGACAAATCCCCTTTTAGATGAGAGAAATGATGTTCATTATAATGCTTTAATAAGCAATGTTTGTAAGCATATCTCTTTAATCAATATGAATTATCACATTGTAATCAACACTTATATGATTGTATTAAGGAAACAAGCAATCTAAAATATGTCATTTTTTTTAATTAGATCATGTATGTTAAGTCATAATTTAAAATTATAAAAGAATAATACATATTTTTTAGTATTATTATCTATAATCATATTTTAAATACAACTTAATCTAAGCCATATGCTATTTTGCACTTACTATTTTGACCATAAATAAGCTCAAACTTTAAACTCCATTTTGTTAGAAACTACCATTTTTATATGATGGGTCCAATATTGGTGACCATATAAAGATCAAACAAAATAGCCTCAACTACACTCTTTGCATACACTAAAGTGTATGTTATTAGGGCACTTCACCCGCAGATGCTTGTTTAGAATATGGTATTGTGTGATCAAGGTTTTCATATGTTTAACTATTATTTCATTAGTTTATGTCTAGCCATGCATTTTATGCATTTGTTTTTCCTAATGTATTTAATAGGTGTGAGATCTATGCACTAGTATGTTAGGGGAAATTTTATTACAGGAAGCCATGTCCGACAAAAATGGGCATAATGGGCCAATTTGAGTTATCCCGAGTTAGGTCGGGTTGACCCGAGTTTGTTTTAAGTTTGTTTAGGTTAACCTGAGTTAGGTCGGTTAACCCAAGGTTGCTTTAAGTTGGTTTAGGTTTTAGGTCTAGTTGGTCTGAGTTTGATTTAAGTTGATTCAGGTTAACCCGAGCTAAGTTGGTTTGGCCTGAGTTTAGTTGAAATTGATTTGGGTGGGTTGGTTTCTCAACCAACCCTTCTCTTTTCTATGGAGACACCCCCCCTACACCACCCTCTCCACACATCACAAACATTCAACATATAAAATATGTCACAACAGCCCCAAAATACCCCAGTTTGCCCCAGAGGGGCAAATCATCGTACATTCTCTCCCTTCCTTTCTCTCTCATTGTATTTCCATCCTAGTTTATATTGCTCTGTTCGTTGGGCGTGTCTCCCATACAAACTCGTATTCAACAATATGGCCGATTAAACAAAGTGGCATGGATCTCATAAAAGACAACAATTAGGGAAGAGTGAATGATTGTTGAAAGATCGAGTGATCGATCATAGACGGAACCATCCAACTTGTCAGCAACTTAAAGCTCTGAAGGTCATTCAAAGATAGCCCATATGGTTGGTGCGGCACGAGAAGATTGATCAAATACCGACACCCCTGTTGATCGGTTACCGCACACAACCCGAATTCAGTCGATTGATTGAGCTGGATGATCAATGGGTTCAATATTAGTTAAGTTACCTAATATAATATCTTATTGAATTTTTTTGTAATTTATTAAAATAGTCCCTTGAAAGCTAATAATTAGAGGAGAGATATGTAATTGAACATTCATACCCCTATATCTATAAATATGTGTCATGTCAGAGTAAAATTTTATGCATTTCACGGTTTTCTATTGTTTATTCTTCATCTTACTACGCTCTATTTCTTAGGTGTTTTTCCTGGACACTTTTTTTCTTCAACAATATAAGTTTATTTTAGACTAATTTAAAAAAATCTAAGCCTTAATCTTCGACTCAAATAGTACATTGACTTTTAAAGAATGTTGATTCCCAAATATCTAAATTCTAGTACCTATATATGGTGGTTTGAAGTTAATTTAATTGATTTGCAATAAAGTTCCATAATAATGGTTATATATTTCAATCAACTTAGCCTCAAAATTGGTGATATTTTATTTTTGCTATTTAAATTTTATGATAGTTGGCAATTATAAGTTATAATGAGACCCGCACTAGTCTAATTTTATTTGAAGGAGCTCATACAAAAGCCTTTACCATATAAATGCTTCAAGTAGGAGCGGAACCGTCATTATTTTTCAAGATAGACAAAATAAAAAAAAAATTAGTTTTTTTAAATTTTGGGCAAAATGACAAAATTGCCTAAATTACATAAGAAAAAAAATTTAATTTTACTATTTATATAAAAAATTATAAAATTTATTGAGGACAATCGTTCCCCTGTATATGACCAAGTGCAGCTTATGATGAAAGGGGTGAGAAAGCTGCATTAGACAATGACAACACTTGGAAAAAAAATGATTTTCAATAATTATTATGAATGTGAATATCAAACTTTAAGTATTAGATATGTGAATATATAAGAATTATATGTTATGCATGTAAAATTTCCTAAAATGTATAATTGAACTTCATTTAGAACTGTTTTGACAGGACAACTCGCCTCCTTTTCATCTCAGAGAAAGTTGCGAGAACACTAACTATTCGTTTGACCGACCTACTTCTCATTAAATGCTTTTATCAGAACCACATGTATCTCTAATTTAGAATCGTGATATTAGAGATGTGTTCCGTTGCTTCAGACCTCCATTATGCTGTTTAGGAGAGGGAAAAATCCAACATACTCCAAACAATTAGTTTCATAAATATTAACAGGTGATATTTTGAAAATATTGGGATGATATTACAAATATAAAATATGTGAATAGAACAATCGGTGCCCAACGTAGAGGTTTGCCAGTGATGCTTAGGGTGTGTTTGGGCTGACAGTGTAGTATCGCACCATAATTTTTTCTATTTGGTAAAACTGTTTTTTTCACGTGTTTTACAAAGTTACAGCTAAAAGCTGAGTTTTCATGTCATATCTAGCTATTTGTGGTGGCTAATACAAAGTTATGGTCTATTAAAAAAAAACAAAATTTTTTCAATACTAATCACTCCAAATTTTTGAACAATAACTTCAAGCTTCACAACAAATTCTACAAACGGCTGTTGTTGCCCAAAATACNATGTATCTCTAATTTAGAATTGTGATATCAGAGCTGTGTTCCGTTGCTTCGGACCTCCATTATGCTGTTTAGGAGAGGGAAAACCCAACATACTTCAAACAATTAGTTTCATAAATACTAACATATGATATTTTGAAAATATTGAGATGATATTACAAATATAAAATATGTGAATAGAACAATTGCTACCCAACGTAGAGATTTGACAGCGATGCTTAGGGTGTGTTTGGGCCGGCAGTGTAGTATCACACCATAATTTTTTTTAATTGGTAAAACTGTTTTTTTCACGTGTTTTAAAAAAGTTACAGCTAAAAGTTGGGGTTTCACGTCATATTTAGCTATTCGTGGTGGCTATTAGAAAGTTACGGTCTATTATAAAAAAAAAAACAATTTTTTTTCAATACTAATCACTCCAAATTTTTGAACAATAACTTAAAGCTTCACAACAAATTCTACAAACGGCTGTTGTTGCCCAAAATACCATAGTCACAATGTTGCTTCACAAATTCCGAACCGAACCGGGATCGGGTGAGAATTTAATCGGGTCCCCGCCCGACCCGATCGGAACCCTCGGCCATAAGGAGTGACAAGGGGCAGTTCGATAAACCTCGACAAAACCCACGATGATGCTGTGGCGCGGATCGAAAATGGCGGCAATGCTTCTCAGAAGCCCCATTGCCTTCGAATCCTTACAACCCGTATCGGCTATCTCATCCAATTTTAACAATATCCGTCGAATCACTTCCATTCCGGTCCCGCAAACTCTGCCCAGATTCAGGATTCCGATTGGTTGCTTCCAATCTCCGACCGTAGGAGCTTGTTCTAGGGTTTGGGGATCTGTTTATTCCAGATCGGATCGGAAGGGATTTGATTTCTTCATGCTTCCAGCGGTTTTAGATAGAGGTTCTGGAGGCGGCGACGGGTTTAAGGGTTCGGGAGGTGGTGGAAGTGGCGGCGGAGGCGGGGAGGAAGCCGGTGGTAATGGTTGGTCCTTTTTATCATGGTAATGGTAATGCTTTTATTTTATTTTATTTTTGTTCTTGTTTCGGACACGAATCGTTATGCACATTCCCTGAAATGTGGATGCTGTTATTCTTTTCGTTTTATTTGGTTTTTGGTTATTCTAAATAAGTTTATGTTCGGTTTTTGGAATATGTTACACAGTAACTGTTTTTTTTTCTTTTTCGTGTTTGATAGATTTTTATCAAATAATGCACGCTATTGCTTGCAGCGTTTACTTTTCTTCTTTCGCACTGGCAATGTATGATTTCTGCGACACAGAGCCTGGTTTTTAATTGTAACTTGCAAGTGTTGTTAGGTTGGATTCTTTAAAATAAATTAATTTTAGAAGAAAATAGTAATTTACTGTGCATATTTCAGAATGCATGAGTGATTTTGTTGTATGCTAATAAAAAAATGGCATTTACATACATACTACACANACAGAGCCATAAGGACTGTCAAGGGGCAGTTCGATAAACCCCGACAAAACCCACGGTGATGCTGCGGCGCGGATCGAAAATGGCGGCGATGCTTCTCAGAAGCCCCATTGCCTTGGAATCCTTACAACCCCTATCGGCTATCTCATCCAATTTTCACAATATCCGTCAAATCACTTCCATTCCGGTCCCGCAAACTCTGCCCAGATTCAAGATTCCAATTGGTTGCTTCCAATCTCCAACCGTAGGAGCTTGTTCTAGGGTTTGGGGATCTGTTTATTCCAGATCGGATCGGAAGGGTTTTGATTTCTTCATGCTTCAAGCGGTTTTAGATAGCGGTTCTGGAGGCGGCGACGGGTTTAAGGGTTCGGGAGGTGGTGGAAGTGGCGCCGGAGGCGGGGAGGAAGCCGGTGGTAATGGTTGGTCCTTTTTATCATGGTAATGGTAATGATTTTATTTTATTTTATTTATGTTCTTGTAATTTCGAACACGAATCGTTATGCACATTCCCTGAAATGTGGCTGCTGTTATTCTTTTCGTTTTATTTGGTTTTTGGTTATTCTAAATAAGTTTATGTTCGGTTTTTGGAATATGTTACACAGTATCTGTTTTTTTTTTTCTTTTTTCGTGTTTGATAGATTTTTATCAAATAATGCACGCTATTGTTTGCAGCGTTTACTTTTCTTCTTTTGCACTGGCAATGTATGATTTCTGCGACACAGAGCCTGGTTTCTAATTGTACCTTGCAAGTGTTGCTAGGTTGGATTCTTTAAAATACATTAATTTTAGAAGAAAATAGTAATTTACTGCGCATATTTCAGAATGCATGAGTGATTTTGTTGTATGCTAATAAAAAAATGGCATTTACATACATACTACACAATTCTTTTGTATCTACATATCTCACACCCACACATTCACATTTACGCACACAACACTAAAATCTTTAATATCACAAAGTGCTATGTGTGTAAATATGAAATTTTAGGCATGAGTTATGTAAATACATAAGAATTGTGTGCTATGTATGTTAATTTCATTAAAAAAAATTGTAATAATCTTTTCTTTTGGTTATGTTATATTTTTAGAAGGTGAAAGATATACGTATAAACAACCAACCAAACAAATTGGAAAAAAAAGGAAGATTTAATTCAACATATGTGAGTGACATATTTTAGTGATTTTAAAGATGAAAACAAAAAAGTACTTTTATTAGAAGGAGATATTCAACATAGGTGAGTGAGATATTATTATAATATTTGCATTAAAGTTTTTGAAAGTACGATCAACTTTAGTGATCTTAATAACATTAATAATAATAAATTTTTTTCGTTTTTACTGCTGTATCAAAAGAAGTTGAAGAGACTTTAGAGAAAATCAATGGTGAAAATTCAGTCGTACTTGATGATATATCAATAGAAGTGTGGAAATATTTATGAGATTTAGTAGTTTATTGGTTTACTAAACTTTTTAATATTATTTTAAAAACTAAAAAGATGTTCGAGGAGTGGAGGAAGAGTAATTTAGTCTCCATTTTTAATAATAAAAGGGATGCATTAGACTGTGGAACTTATATAGTAGTTAAGTTAGTGTGTCATACGTTAAAATTATGAGATAGAGTAATTGAACATAGGTTAAGACATGATACAAAGATTTCTCATAATAAGTTTGGATTTATGCCAACCAAATCTATTATGGAAGCTGGATCCACATATGATTTTTATTGATTCAAAAAAAGATTATGATAATGTTCCAAGAGAAATTATTTGGAGAGTGCTAGAAAAGAAAGGTGTTGATGTCTTATATTCAAGTCATTAAATATATGTATACTAGAGCTATTACTTGTGTTTGAACAAAAGGAGGATTGACAAAATATATATATTGTTTTAGTTGGATTACATCAGGGATCTGCTTTAAACCCTTATCTTTTTGCTTTGCTTTTGGATGCCGTTACTGGACATTTACAGGAGGACGCACCACGGCGTATGCTTTTCGCTGATGATATTCTTCTTATGGATAAAACTAGAGAAAGAGTTCAGGAAAAACTTGAATTATGAAAGTCTACATTAGAGTCTAAAGGCCTTCGTTGGAGTAGATCTAAAACTGAATATATGGAATTTAGTTTTAGTAGTAGTAGATTTAGTGATAGATTTGTAATAATGGGTGATCAAATCATGAAAATGTGGGAACGTTTTAGATAACTTTAGTTTATCGTTCAAAGTGAAGGTGATATAGATGGGGATATTCAAGTTGGATGGTTGAAGTGGAGGACTGCATCGTTATTGTGTGATAGAAAAGTGCCGCTTAAACTAAAATGAAACTTTTAAAAGATGATGGTGAGACTTGCAATACTTTATGACACATAATGTTGGTCTTTAAAAGAGAAGCATAAAACTAAGTTAAGTTTTGTTGAGATGAGGATGCTTAGGTGGATGAGTGGCTCGACACTTACAAACAAAATACGAAATGAAGAAAGGGTTTGTGTTGTTCAAGTTGCAGACAAGATGGAGTCGTCTTAGATGGTTAGGTCACATTAATTATCGACCACGTGATGATTCGATTAGGAGAGTAGATGCTTTAGATTCTTCTTATGTTAGACCTAAAAAGACTTGAACATGTTGTATAAAAAATGATCTTAATTTATTAGAACTAAATGAAAATATGACACTTAATAAAAAACAATGAAAACAAAGATTCATTTAGCCAACCCCACTTAGCGGGATAAAGGCTTGTTGTTGTTGTGGTGGTGGTGGTTATGCCACATTTTAAATTTTTTGAAATGTGGCGAAGGCGACAGTGACTATGGGAATCGTGCATTGAAGTAGCATAATATTTGAAAATCGCCGATGATTTCCAATTGCAGGGAAACATATGTTTTTGGGTAATTCAAAACATATAAAGAAGGTTAAAATGGTAGTATAGAAAATAAAATAAACTACCGATACAACCCACCAAATAACCCTTCAACTAACAATGTATTTTCTTTAGATGAGATGTATGTTTTTTGTGTAATTCAAAACATATAAAGAAAGTTAAAATGGTAGGAAAGAAAATAAAATACACTAGCGATGCAACCCACCAAATAACCCTTAAACTAACAGTGTAATTTCTTTAGATGAGTGGTAGTTCATATGGCATTGTTGTCTACCTTTAAAAACTAACAGTGTATTTTCTTTAGACGAGTGCCATCTAGCCTTCCATGCTTGTTACTTCCCCCTTAAACCACAACACCATCAACCTCGACTTATGCCCTAGTTTGAGTTGTCTTGTGTCTTTTTGTCATTTTCTATTTTTGAATGCTTTGGTTGTAATCTTTATTTGAGTTCAATAATAAATGCTACATTTTTCATTATTGTTTGGGTAAAACTCCAATATGATTTGATATCAAAGCTAGTCTAATGCTAGTCCCATCCTAAGATTTATAGCAACCCCTATATCACCCCCCTCTCCTCCACCAAAAAAAAAAAAAATAATAATATTTTCCCTCAATCCTCAACACCTTCCTTCTACGCACTCCCAAAACATTAACCGTGCCTCCGTGGACATAATTGTCAGAATCTGATCATAAATCTACCATGGATGACATACAACGACTACTCCACCAAGTGTTACATCGACTCGATGCCATCTAGGAAAGAACCCAGTTCGGGATCACCATTGACCGTAACAATGAAATCCATGAAAGAGAGCAAGAGGAACATCTGAATTCCTTCTTTAGGCACGATTCCAGTGGAGAAAAAGACCTGACAATATTAACGAAGACATATATATGAGATGTCTGTTAAAGGATAAAAAAATGGAGTGTCTGCTAGAAGCTACAGAGATGACGTGCCTATTGGATGATATAAAGATCTTGGGATAAAGGTGGACCTACCTGACTATGAGAGGAGTGGATCCAGTTGATTTCCCTGAAAGGATGCAGATTGTTCTCGATGAGAGAAGGGTAAAGCTCATTGCTATCAAGCTGAAGAATGTTTATTTTTGGTGGGAGAATCTGAAGAGAGAGACAGAGAGAAGGAAGGGCCATAATCATTTATTGGGAGAAAATGAAGAAGGCGATGCAGCGAAAATACCTATCCCCGCACTACTGCCAGGATATTTTCTTGAAGCTCCACTATCTGCAATAGAAGGAGCTATTAATGGAGGAGTACAAAACAAAATTTATGCAACTTAAGTTGATGCGAGTCAAATGAGAGGTAGGAGTACACCATAGCTAAGTATTTGGGAGGACTGAAGCATGCCGTCAGTAATGTGATCCAATTTCATCCCTATTGGATACCGAGGAACGTGTAGACTTTAACACTGAAAGTGGAGAGACAATATAATCAGATCGAGCAACCACCGACAGTCAGACAACCGCCCACATTTGGAGACTTCAGGAGAAGCGCGCCTTAAGGAATGGAGCAGACTAGTCAGGAACAAGACAAAGCTATTCCGATTTAGAAGAAACCCGAAAAGAGTAGTGCGCCCAGTGCGGTCCCAACAAAAAAAAATGATTCAGATGTCAAGGTTTTGGACATATCGTTTCCATTTTCCCGATGAGCTGAGTTGTGTCCTTCATTGAGTAGGGGGCAGTGGAAGAAGTGAGTGACCCAAAAACAACTGAAGAGCGGGGTGAGGAGTACCGGCTCTCGCCGGATGAGGGCGAGATGCTGGTAGTTCGAAGGGTTCTAAAGACTGAAGATAAGAGGGAGCAGTTGTGGCTTCACCACAATGTATTCCATAACTATTACACTGTGAAAGCGTTTACACTCTCTTCTTCGATAAAGGGAGCAGTAAGAATGTTGGGTCCACACAAATGGTGTATAAATTAAGCCTCATGATTCAGAGGCATTCCTAGCCATATTCCATGATATGGTTGAATAAGTAGAATAGGGTCAACATTGATAGGAAGTGTCTCGTAAAGTTTCCGATTGGAAACTAACTGGAGGATCAATCTTGCTGCGACGTGGTGGCTATGGATGTCTGCCATCTTTTGTTAGGGAGACCGTGGTAATTTGATCATCAGACTAAGCATGATGGGTTTGGGATTACCTACTCCTTCACCAAGGATGCAACCACATAGTCCTTATATCTTATATGGAATTCGAGATTGTCGTGGCCCTTGCCAGTAAAGAAGTTCAAATTGGATCTGTTTAGCTGATGATGATAGAGGAAAGTGGGACAAAGGTGCTAATTCTAGATATATGCCAAATACTACAGAGAGGATTTCATGACATCATGATGTTACCTTACCACCAAAGTCACCATGTTAAAGGGAGTTCAGTCTGTCCTCACGTGGGATAAGGATAAACCAATTATGGGTAACCTTTGGAAGACACCTTCAGAGTATATTTGCCACGAAGAGCCCGTCCGATTTAACAGTGTACGCTCGATGGTTAGATCGATATGGATGGCTACATGTTAATGAGGAACACTCCTCAGGTGTTTTCGGAGACTATGCAGTCAACAATGAGATTCAGATGCTTTTAAGGCCGCAATCGAAGATTCTCCAACCTTGGGAGGTTACAACAATATCGTCACATTCAACGTGAAGGCAAAAAGTTTGACGAATGAGGTTAAAGCTCCCTCAATCTTCGGAGATTGATGCGTGCATCTCCTGCTTGGGAGCGGGACTCGTGCCTCCCACGCTTAAGTGTGCGGAACGCCTGCTCATCTGGACCAATTCAGTCCAGGTTTTCTTATGTTGTGGAGTTCCAGTCGGCCCTCAACTTGTTCCTATTTATCCTACTGTTATATATTTGCGTATATGTTGTTTTGTAGTTAGTTTTTCGGGTGTTTTCTGTTGTGGCAGTTGTCAACATCTCCAAGTCTTCCCTTATAAGGTTGTATCCAAGGGTGAGTGGTGCTCCAACTATATTTCATTCTGAGGTGGTGATTATCCACAACTTTTCCACCCAAAAACTTTTGTTTTGTTATTTTCCTGTAGCCTCTTCCCACTCAACTGCCTCCCACCTTGTTGTCTTTTTTTCCAGTCGCCTCCTACCCCGCTGCCGACATTTTCCAAGCATCCACATTGCCGCTGACCCATTATAGCCACAGACCACTTGCTGCCGCCCCTTCCATACATCTACCACCCTATCCAAACTATTGTTGCATCCACTATTGCAACATTTCCTTTACCATCTATCCTCCAAACAACCCCCAACTTGCGGACTTTTGACCATATAGCGCTCCATTCCTATTACTTTCCCTTCGAACTGCGACACTACCATCCCTGATCTATGCCATAGTTTGAGCTGTGTTGTGAATTTTATCATTTCCTATTTCCAAATGCTTTGGTTGTAATCTTATTTGAGTTCAGCAACAAAATACATTGCCATTTGTTGTTTGTGTAAACTCCGGTATCATTACCTGTACCTTGCTGAACCTAAAGGAAACTTATTGGTCTTCTATTACCTATTAATTTACAAAACATGTATCCCCCCCCAAAAAAGGAAAATTAAATATGAAGGCCAACACACATGCACATATAATTGAATATTATTTCCCCTCCATTTTCATGGATTGAGATGTATGACTACTAATTTACTTTTGCAACATGGCAGTGTCGTCGCATAAATATTATAACTCTCTTTTCATTCCATACGCAACCCCACTCTTAAACCACCTAAAACTCTTGCATACACTATTATCGATGCTGCAGTCTTGACATTACTCCCACTTATAAACCACCCAAAATTACCGAGGAGTTTCCTATTAGGAAAATTGGAGGCTGATTAAGACGATCACAAATTCTTACAAAAATTTCGCACAACATCATGCTTGTAGAGCTCTGAGGTCATACATGTAACCGATGATTAAAAATTGAGGGTAAATAGGCAATTTGAATTCACCTCCTCATCTTACCCTGTCATCACTTGAAAGAGGGGTTTATACCAAATAAATTAAGTACTGATCAACTGCATTGCCAGTTAGCCTGAGGGGAAATATTTTCATATGGAATACGCACACAGTTTTGCGTGCATAATAACCCTTCAATAACCTCCGCTTCGGGGTTATTGAAGGGTTATTGGTAGGGTATTGGGGTCTTAATTCCAATAACATATATAGCCTTCCAATAACTTTCGCAGGTTCTATTTCGGTGTTATTCATATGTTATTATGGGGGGATTGCGGGATTATTGGAGTACGCACGCAGAGCTGCGTGCTTATTCCACATGGAAATATTTCTCTTGTCAGAGGGCTAACATAGGCACATTTTCATTCTCCCAACAGAGGAATGTGACTCGCTGCATCTGGAAAATATGGATTCTATGAACTAGGCATATTAACATGCGTATATATTCAACATTGCATACAATTATTCTTTTTTCTTTTTTTATTTAGTTTATGCATGTAAGTGGTGGCTAAGCAATGTTTCATGGTGGTGTATGAACAACTGTGGGAAGCAATAAAGTTTGGCTCTTATGAAAGGAATTTTAATTTTGAATAATATTTTCTGTTCTTATATTTAAAGTTTGTCACAAGTCAACAAGTATGCTTTTTTATGTGTTGAAAGAGAAATGGTTATGAAAGAGTACAAACACTATTACATCTTGTTAACTTACTATTTTACTGTCTTAGATTTCCATAATAAGTTTTTGAACGTATATGAAATGAGTTCTTAACAACTGTGATATGAAACTGACGTTCAAAGCACTGGTGCTTAAGCAGATTTTCCTAGGTAAGTTGTAGTTTCCATCACATGCAATTTTGTGATAACCTTTATTTGTTAATGATAATTTTAAATTTTAGTTGGGCATATCTGCTAGATATAACTTAACATAAATTTAATCGTATATAAAAATAACTATTATTTTTTAAGGCATCCTTACATATTCTTTGCTGGTTCTACTATTTCTCTTCAGATTTAAGCTGTATTTTGATGGTTTTACTATCATATACATTATTGTATAGTAATGCTATATATATTTCCAACAGCTTTGGTTTCCTTCTGTCCTCATCCTACCTCGTGTTTCCTCGACCTATGCTTTCACATTTTCAACATCAACTTCAAGAAAAACTGGTTTTAGATGCTTTGGAGAGAATAAAGATTGTATTTTTAACGTGTTTTAGCTCAAGTTTGCCAGGTATCTGGCAGCTCTTGATAAGCACCCAGTGATAACAAAGGCTTTGACATCTGCATTTCTTACTCTTATTGGGGATTTGGTATGCCAGGTATTTTGATTTCATTCCATGTTTCAATTTGAGGACTTGACAGGAGTCTTTTGCCATATTTTTTTATTCACAATTGTGTTGAATAGTTGTCATCATCATCATTTACCATATTGATTTGAGGTTACCCCTTTTTCTTCTCATTGATAATATTTGATGATTTGCTGTGAGAATAGCAAATTTCATGATGAATAATCACAAGTTTTCTTAATTTTTTGTTTGGTTGTGTTCTTTCTTAAGATGAAGACCTTGTAAATTTTTCTGTGTTTCGACGAAAACTATTTTTGGTTTTTATTGGTTAGACGTAGTTTCTCCAATTAGATGAAAATCCTGCAATTTATCTCGCAAAGTTGTAAGGATTGGCGACGAGGCGCTCAAAAAACATCAATAGTTTATATATTTTGATTGGCGGTGATTAATGTATCATTTGATTAGTCCATTATTGAATAATTTTTTGGTATCAAGATCTGGGCTTTCCAACTGGTTTAGAACCTGATCTTTTGAAGAAGCCGGGCCAATGTCATATTTCCGCCAACTTACTGTTGTTCATAGCATACCTGCTAACTTGGCCTTCTTCATTTTGGGAGCCTCAAGTTCTCTTTTTGGTCGAGTTTCTTATTCTGTTCTCTCCCTTATGTTTACCCACCTTTATCCTTTTCTTTCTGTACCGTTTTTTTCTCCTCATTGCTTCTTCTAATTCCCATCTCAATTTGATCTCACTCATCCATCTGTAGTTGGCAAGTGGTTTAACCCAAAACGTGCTCTGAATTGTTTCTATTTGTTGTGCTTGAACAAGACAGATTAATGATGAAGCTTATTTGTCTCATTCACATTTACCGTTTTTGTAAATGAGGTGTTTTGTTGTATACTTTTATTGATAATATAGTTCTAATTGTTGAGAGATTTATTAAAATAAGCAGAAACTTAGAATAATGAGAATGTTTATAAGCATGATGTTTAGAAATATTGGAACAAATACCGAGTATATGATATGTAAGTTTGAAGAGTTTGATATTAACAATTATTAATCAATATTTTTAGGAGACAGGGTGATATCTCGGTAGGATGGATTTAAGTGTTTTGAATCAGTATAGAGGATATGAGAGAGGATATAGTTTTTAGAATTAAGATTGTAGTAGTCTATTCTGAGTATTATGTGATAAAGTGATGTCATGAGAAGGTAAATTGATGTCAGATGTTAAGTGGAACCACTGTAATACATTGGGATTTGTCAGTGTTAAAAATTGTGGGGCTCACTTGACATGTGGCTCCCCACTATCGGACTCCAGATGCATCCGAAATCCTGATGTAATATTTTTTCCAGATTTTTAAGGATCTTGGGTTCAATGATGCAATGAAGAATGCAGATCACTTACAAAAAAAAACTTCAGATATCAAAGACCATAATTACACAAAAACTCAAGTTTTTAGATGTAAACAAGAAAATATAAGAATTTGAATAGAAATGATAATGCAACGATTGATTAAATTTAAATCAATAATAATTTTGAACCATAAAAAATCAATGAGCAATTGAATTTCTGCTGTTGATTCCTAGTTTAACAAATATGACCAAAATTAGGGCTTTTGCTTTAACAATAACAAAATAATAGAGCTAAACTTCAGATATCATATCCTAAGAGTTTACTCAGTATTTGGCTGCATTCTATCCACTAAACTATCTAGACTCTTGAACAAGATTCCAATTGAACCTAACTAAAATTAGCCAAACCATAGAAATCAACCTATCACTAGAGTATGAAATACAGAGTGTATACAATTATTGTTGATGTTTAACATAAGCTAAAATAATAAAATAACAATATAACAATTGAACACAATAAACAAAATAAACTGTTTTTATTATTTGTTTTTTTGAAAATTTATCTAGAATAAACTTGCAGTCCTCCATCATAAACTTTATAAAATTGCCATTTAGCCCATGCTGTTGTATGGATTAAATTGTTGAATGATGAATTAAGGAATAATTATGTTAAAATAATGGTTAGAGAGCCATCTATTGAAGACAAGGGTTTTTTTCATCGATATATTTTGTGTCACTTGAAAAATGCTTTCTTGGATAAAATAATACATGGTAGAAAATGCACTCATTAAATTGATAAATTAAGTTAATCTCAGAGGATTTGGAAAGTAAATAGGTAGACCTAAAATAATATTTATAGAAGTTTGTTATGCCGGCGGTGCTTAGGGGCAATTGAGTCCTTTGTTATTTATTATTGCTTTGTATATAAATAGGGCTAATAAGTTAGTGTTAGATTTATGCATGAGGTTGTTTTCTTTGAGTCCAAGTGTTAGGGATTGAGAGAGATTTGTTACCTCCCAAGTTGTAGGATTTGGGAGAGATTGTACCTCTCAAATTGTAGGTGTTTATCCTTTATGTGTTGTGTTTTCTGTGTTATTGAAGGAAAAAAAATTATTTTGCCTTCATTTATATGTGAAAATCTATGCGGGATCGTATCTAATTGGTATAGAGCCTTCAATCCAGCAAGGAGGCATCTCGACTGTCGAACGCCGTGATACACAGTGCCATTCGATCCCAATTTGAGTGTGCTAGGAAGATTATGGCGTGCCAGTCATGATAAGAGCTTTCTAGGATCTTAACGATTGGATTGCTCCTTTGTGACCGAAACTAGTTGTGAAGAAACACATCTAACTGGGAAGCCAACGATAGTATCAACCTACAAACTATGAGATCACGACATACAACAACTAAACAATCACAATATAGTTACCATTTGAGTTAATTGGGACTCCAACATCGGGATTGCAGCGTACAGGGCAAATGAATGAGGTCACGACGACCAAACAATCCAAAACAATTGCAATTAGAGCTAGCTGCGATGCCAACATCAGGATCACAGGGTACAAATGACATCATGACCGAATCTCTAGATGCGGTCATGATTGGACCTAGCTGTGAAGACCGAAGGGATATCAACAAGTACAGAGAAGCAATGTAGAGAAGGCGTGCCCAACTTGCGATACAATAGTGATTCGGGCGATCTGGAAAGTTGAGGATAGATCACAAGTTATGATCTCGTGGTACGGTCACAATTCGGGATATCTGGGAAGACAAACAACAGGATTTCAATGTACAAGTATTCCTCCTTTATGATTGAAATCCGTTCTGGCTAGTCGTTCAACCAAAGTGGAAACACGAATCATTGAATCAACTGAGTGAAAAAGCATACTTAACACATAAACAATTAAGGCCTCAATCGTATATTGACCGAACTCTGAAATCAATTCAATATCATTCTCTTTTTTTAAACGTTTCCTAAGAATATCCTTAGCACATTCATCATCATTCTTTCTTAAAATCTTTATTATATTTGGAACACTCCTAACATGGCGACCAATAAAGTAGATGAATTGGAGAAAGAGGCGAGTCAAATTAGATATGAAACGGAGGAGCATTTCTCTTCCTTGGAGGGTAGGTTCTGGTCTATACAGGAGAGATTCACGCCCTTGAAAAAAATAATGAAGATGATCATTGAGTTTCATACAAAATCGGCTTAGCCGGTCACGAGATCGAACGAAGATGTCTGGAGCTGGCGTGAACAGTAACAACCGGAAGAAATTGTGTGGCATCAAGCTTACGTTGCTTCGGAGTCCAGTGAAAGAATCAAGAACTGTGCGAGCTGCATCAATCAGAAGGATTGGTGCGAAATTATGAGAGTTTCACTGCTTATGGAAGATCAGGACTTCAGACGAAGGAATTGGGAGCACACTAGACAACAAACAAAAGTAATTGCATGGCATCAAGGCAATATTGCTGCTTTAGGTGGATTTGGAGCCCTGGGTTCGAGCGAAGAAGTTGGGAGTGAGCTCAAGCAAGCAATAAAATTGAGATCGAGGGTTTCTTCTATCAGTGTGCGTCCTTACCGCTACTCCCAGGTATAGAATGACTCGATTGAGAGATTGATCCCAGATATGTTGGAGGCGGGGATCACACATTTTAGTTTAATTTTCTTGTCTAGCCCAATCTTGCTAGTGAAGAAGAGGGATGAGAGTTGGTGTCTCTGTGTGGATTATCGTATAGTGAATAAATAAACAATACCTAACAAATTTCCAATCCCGGTGATTGGCGAGCTACTGGACGAGCTGTGTGGGGATGCAATATCTTCCAATCTTGATTTGAAATCAGAGTACCAACAGATTCATATGTAACCGAAGGATGTACACAATATGACATTTCGAATTTATGAGGGTTACTATGAATTTCTAATTAAATAGAAAGGATTGCCATATGATGACGCAGGGGGGAGTCGAACAACTTGATCCAATAACTTTTTTTTTTCGTCAAGAGGACAATGTGTCTATTTGGGAGGGGAGTATTATTAGGCCAGTATGTAAGGTCAATTTAGTCCTTCGTGCATCTAAGGGTAATTTTGTCTTTTGTTATTTATTATTATTTAGTATAAATAGGGCTAATTTGTTTAGGGTTATGTTTATGCATTCGATTGCTGTCTTTGAGTCTTAGGATTAGGATTTTGGAGAGATTTCTTACCTTTTGAATTGTAGGATGTGGGAGCGATGACCTACCTTTAGAATTGTTGGTGTTTATCCTTTATGTGTTGTGTTGTTTGTGTTATTGAAGAAAGAAATTTGTTTTTATTTATGTATGAAAATCTATGCTTGATCGCAACAAAGTTTTTCAACATGATTTGTAAATAATTGGTTTATTATCTCAGCAGCACTCAATGGATACTGACGTAAATTGAGGATTTTTAAAACTGACCTCAAATTATTGGCATACAACTAATGATGATGATGTTGGTGGTCATATTTTGATAGCCGTATATCCTGTGCCTGGAAATACTTGCCTCATATTGGGATTCAAGGATTAAATATTTTGGGCTTAGATCAAGGCTTCTTCAAACTTAATAATAGTCCCTTGATGATTGTTAGGGTTGCAATATGGTTTAGGGAGAACAATAATTGCTTATAATTTGATTCATTCCAGTCAATACAAACCAGATCAGATGAGTTTTTGTCAAAGACAAATCCGGTAGTTTTGTAAATGCTATTTAAGTTTTGAAGCACTTTTTGTTGGCCACTATTTTCTTTTATTCTCATATTTTTTTGTTCTGTTAATCACGAGTTTCTTTGAGTAGTTGCATTTGTTCGCATGCTTCCCTGTTAACCTCTTCTATGTTTTTATCTGCCAGATTATGATAGATCATGTCCCGAAACTGGATGAAAGGCGGACATTTGTGTTCACTTTCTTGGGGCTTGTGTTGGTGGGTCCTACACTGCATTTTTGGTAATGTTTGCTAATTTTTTTCTCAACTTTGAAATATGTTGGTCTATCATAAAAATTGCATGCAATTACTAATTTTGTTGCCTTTTGAGATTTTATTTTTTGGTCATCTGGAATTTTAAGACGAAAGACTATTTTTCTCTTTATTTTATTGTGTTTTATTTACATGAAGTCTATGTTTACCTTGCCTATCTAACACGATGATCCTTTGAAGGTATCTCTCTCTTAGTAAGCTGATCAGCTTGCCTGGAGCGTCGGGCGCTTCCTTGCGCCTTTTCCTTGATCAGGTACATTATTGTTTTAGTTTTTGGAAATTTAGGGCTTGTTTGTGATCAATTTTGTTTTTATTTATAAAAATATGTTTGTTAAGTATATTTTTTATTTGCTTTTTATATTGTTTCTAAAAAGAAATTATCATTATTTTGAAAACACTCAAAATTGTTTTTAAGTGTTTTGAATATTTTTAAAGACAATCATAATTTAAGAGACCATTTGGGATTTTAATTTTTTTTTTATTTTTATTTTGTTTTGTTTATGTTTTAACTTAAACTAAACATATTTGGTATGATATAACATGTTAGGTGTTTTTAAAATATTCATAATATTTTTTAGATGCTTTGAGTGGTTTTAAAAATAAGCTATTTTATTTTTAAAAACAATAAAATACAAAATATACACCACACAAACGTGTTCTTAATATAGAAGCAAAAACAAAGGTGGTCCCAAAAAAGCCCTAAATAAATTGCCAAACATGTTTTGTTTCGAATAAAATAGAACCAAAATATAGAAAATAAAAAGATAAAAGTAATCCCGAACTGCCTCTTAATTATTATCCTCACCAAATCCATTTCCTACTGTGTTATACTGTGTTACAGTTTTTCTTCTCTCCCATCTTTATCGGGGTTTTCTTATGTGCGCTTGTTACATTAGAAGGAAGGCCTTCTCAAGTGATACCGAAGCTCCAGCAGGTAAGGTATTAAACAGCCTTATGCTCGAAGACAATCAAGGTAAAGTGCACTTATTTTTTTTTGTTTTGTTTGCTTTTAGGAGTGGTTTTCATCTGTGCTAGCAAATTGGCAGCTGTGGATACCCTTTCAGTTCCTTAATTTCCGGTTTGTTCCACAAAAATTTCAGGTTGGATGATTAACTATTCTAATCCATTTAATTTTCGATCTTTTAATGATTTGATGAAAGAATGAAGTGGTTGAAGGGCTATTAAGTTGCATTTTTATGGTATTTTGTTATTGTGCCACAAAGCATGAAATATTCCGATTACCTCATCTTACAGATGTTTTTTATTCTTGCTTTATTTTTAATGTCGATGTCAGGTTCTTGCTGCAAACGTTGTGGCTCTTGTATGGAATGTGATTCTATCATTTAAAGCGCACAAAGAAATTGTTGTCAAATAGGCATGCTTTGTTCTGATGGAGATTGCAGAAGTCAACATTTTCCTGATTTTATTGGTGCTGAGATGCAATTGTTGCATATGTAGGTTTTTTCTTACTCATTAATGAAAATTTAGATATATGTATTGTGGAATATTAACTAGAATTATAAATTGTTTTGAAGATGCGAATGAGTTTTAATTATAGTAGTGCTGCGTCAATAATTTATATAGGAATGATTGCATTATGAATAGTTTATAACGATGTAAAGATGCCCAAAAAAAAGGGTGTAAAATATGTAGAATAAAGATTGAGTGTATAAGATGCACTTTTTGTGTGTGTGTGATACAGTCAACCTTTAATTAATGTTATGAGAAGATAAATTAATATCTATGTGCAATAGGTTTAAATATTATGAGTCTTGTCATATGGAAGTGTGGAGATATAGGTGATGATATAATTTGTGGAATTTAATGTTAAGTGGTTAAATTGAATTAGTGTCTTAGGATACATCTGATGATCATTGGGAGGATCTGCATCGACAAACTCACTCATCTCACTCATTTCATTAGTCCTATGTTTCTCCTAAAGGGATGCATCTAATTCTGACACTCGAGAAATTTTATGGGAAGTATTTTATTATGAAGTTTGATTATAGTAATTCTAATTAGAGGAGATTTAATTACAAGGTCTTTCCTCTATTAGAAATATTTCTAATCTATAGAGATTGAGTGTGTGTGTATGTGTGTGTCACATGTATTTATTGGGAATAAGAAAGAAGGTAGTCTTTTCCGTTACATGATATCAGAACGCTTCGTCAAATCGTTTTGTCTTTGCCTTTGCCCACGTCTCGCGACGTTGTCGTTTCCCTTCAACTTCATCAACGACTTTGTTTTCATCCTGTGAAGTATTCATTAGTTTCCTTCGACATCATTGTTGGCATCTTTGTCTTCTTAGGTTGTCTTCGAGTACTTCCTATGACGTCATTGTCTGCATTTTGCGAGTAGTTGAAGACTTCGACTGCTTCCCACGAAGGCATTGTCTGCTTCTTGTGAGATGTCTTCGCTTCGAACGGTGCCATCTGCATAGATTTCACCTTCGGTTTTTTCTGTTTCTGCTTCATCGGCCCTATCCATGTCGACAAGATTAGGGCATCGACAAAGGCGACATGCTTTGCTCGGTCCGCATATCAGTTGTTATGCTTTGCTCGGTTTTTGTGTTATGCTTGATCCGGGTCTATTTCCTCTGATCTTTAGGTTCAATTTTTTTTTTTTCATTTGGAGATCGTAGAATAGTGGTTCGGTGAGTTATTTGTGTCCAAATTTTGACAGTTCTTTCTTCAGTACTGAATGGCATTGTTGACCTCATTTTTGTGAGGTCTTGTCTTCTCCTCCTTAGAGCCTAGATTCTAGCTCTAGAAATTTCTATGGACTATCTTAGAAAACATTCTAGAAAATTCGAGCCAATTCTTATTTTTCTTTGATATCTAGCATCTTTGACACAAGACCATCGTCTTATGAACGAGCGGTTATGGGTTATTTTGCGAAGACTCAAGGGAGAAGTTCCTGATAGGACTGCAAGCCTTAGGAAAACATCGTCACGACCTTTTTCGTCATATACACACATCAAATACACAAAATTCACGAAATTGCACGAAATCGGACTTCAATTAAGCCTAAAGGACGGGTGAAAATGCGAACTTCTCCGGATGACCTCCGACGACAAATTGGACTGCGCCAACGCGTTCGGGATACCAATTTTGGTAGGAAAGGACACCCATATTGCCGTACTTTCGACACAAGAAAATTGACACGCAAATCGGTGAATTCGTCAAAGCAACCTCCGACGGCGAAATAAACTGTACCGGAGCGTCCGGAATGTCGAAATTACCTACGGAGGACATCCATTTTTTTTGCTAGGGCGCCGCACATGGATAAATCATATGAAATTTGATATATATATATATATATATATATAATTCTGTTTCTTTTATTTCCTTTAAAACCTAAATCCCTAAATCGCTCTTTCACGTCCGCAAGGCCGCCCGAGCATTCCTTCATGTTCGCAAGGCCGGCCCGAACCTTCATTCGCGTTCGCGAGGCCGGCCCGAGCTTCCTTCCTCGCCGATCGCGAACCCTAGCCGAACCGANAAATGCGAACTTCTCCGGATGACCTCCGACGACAAATTGGACTGCGCCAACGCGTTCGGGATACCAATTTTGGTAGGAAAGGACACCCATATTGCCGTACTTTCGACACAAGAAAATTGACACGCAAATCGGTGAATTCGTCAAAGCAACCTCCGACGGCGAAATAAACTGT
>JXCR01125247.1:12703-35155 GCA_002079205.1 Phalaenopsis hybrid cultivar
ATATATATATATGTATGGCAGCCTCTTTCTCTAGGTTTTCCTCTGGCGATCATCGCATGGGCGACAATAGCGTATTCATTCCTTCACAACATTTCTGGTGAGATCTTCCCTTTTCTCCGTTCCATTTCTACTTATTTAGGTTATTGTGATTTTTTTTGGTAAAAGTTTTGTGGATGTAGTTTTGGATGAGGGAGGTGGCTCTTTCTATAACATTTATGGGGAACATTTTCCTCAAGGTTTTCATGAATCTTTAGATTTGGGGGGTGAGTACACTTTTATTAAGAAAATAGGGAAGAAAAATGGGAGTTTTCCGTGTTTATTTCTAATGTTGAAACTTTGATTTTGGACTCTTCCTATTGGTTGGCTTTAGTTAAGAAATTTACTTACGAACACCCTAAGGTTGATTACATCTGTTGGATGTTTGATTCTCTAAAACTTAAAGGGTGGTGGAAATTTGGGCTATTCGATGGAAGGCACATATTAATCCAGCTTGCTAATGAAGAAGATTACACTAGGCTTTTCTCTAAGAGGTTTTTGCTAATATAGAATAGGGTAATGAAATTTCTCAAATGGAATGTTGACTTCAATCCCAAAGCCAAACTACCGGTGATACCTGTATGCATTCATTTTCGTGGCCTCAAATTATATCTCTTTAATTACGAAGTCCTTTTCTCTTTGGCTATAGGCTATGCTAGGCCTCCAAAAATGGATGCTCCTACTTTTGCTCTCACACGTCCTTCAAAAGCTTGTGTCCTTATTGACCCGGATATTACTCAACCTTTATGCAATGAAATATGGATTGGATCACAACATCGTGGCTACTGGCAACAAGTTGAAATTGAGCGACACTCACCATACTGTACTCACTGTTCTATATTTGGTCATCACTCATCTATATGTTTTAAATTGAATCACCAACTTAGAGGAAATGCACCTCCTCAACCAACACAATAATCGGTTCATTTCCATGTGAACCATGCTATTATTACTCAGCATGAAACACCCCCAAATGTTGACACCAGTATTGATGTGGTTGAGCCTCTTAATGATCCGAACTCTTATATGCAACCTACCACAGTCCTACCAAAAAACTCCTCTTTTATTGAAGAACAAATCATAGAAGTTTCTACACTCACTACAAACCCCCCGTCTCTCCATTTATATCCCACTTCTGAAATGCCTACCCAGTTGAAAATCAGATGCATCCTATTTCAAATAGTAATGTTAATATTACAATGCATAATCATTCACATGTTAAACCATCTCAACCATCCTCCTCAATTTATATTTCCAATGCTACCTTACAAGATGCTACAAAGTAGTTAGAAAATGAATGGCAAATCCAAAGGCATTCTAGAAAGAAAGCAAAAAGAAAGAATGAACTCTCTAATTTAAATGCTAGCAACATCATCAAAGAGGGTACTTATTACTCTGACAGGGAGCAATTAGGCAACCCCTCTAGATCCTCTAGAAGGGCAGGCTTAAGGCAAAATGTTTAACATCATGACATGGAATGTTAGGGGTGTGGAGAACTCTACCTCCCTTAATAGGCTCAAGCATCTTTGTCGGGTCCACAAAATTTTCTTTTTTGCTATTTTGGAGCCTCTTCTGCATGTGAATAACGATACAATTTTGTTGAAACTTAAAGACTACAATTTCTTTTTCAATAAAAATAACAAAATTTGGCTTTTTTGGAAACATTCTATTATTTTATCTATTGTTGATGATGAAGAAAAAATTATCCTCACTAAGTTCTAGATGGAGGATCTTCAAGGTTGGGGCACCTTTTTCTATGCTAGTTCTCTTCTTCAAGATAAATTTTTACTATGGCATAAACTTGAGATTATAGAAAATTAGTTTTTGAGTGGATATTTTAATATGCTAATGAAGCCCTCTGAAAGGAAAGGTGGCGGTAGATGTGACTTGTCTCTCATTACTCACTTTTTTAATGTTATTGCTAGTGTTGGCATTTTTTATCTTAGTTATTCTAGTTCTCCTTACACTTGGCAAAGAGGGTTACAAAGAGGGTTACTCTTTCAAAGGTTGGATAGATTCTTGGGAAATTCTACTTTTCTAAACTTTCTATCCTATCATCAAAGTTTGACATTTAAGCTATGCTTCTTCTCATCATAATCCCATTTTACTCACTTTGGCTCTTAATACTAAGCCTCTTATTTCTAAATTTAAATTGCTTAATATATGGACTACGCATAATACTTTTCTCAATGATGTGCAGCAAACTTGGAAAGCTATTTATGTTGGCACTCTATGGTTTCACTTATGAAAATTGCATAAAATTCTGGTGGCTTGTCTTAAGACTTGGAATCACCAAATCTTTGGCAACGTGCATAATATAGTTCTAGAGGCTCGACATTTTTTTGATCAATTAAAGGCTCAAGTTATTGGTACCCCTATCCTAATTGTTAATGTGGCACAAGCACACCTTTCTCTTTTAGAAGCTATTAATTTGGAGGAAACTCTTCTGCAACAAAAAACTAATGACATATCCTTTATATCTGGTCATATAAACACTAAGTACATTCATGCCACATTAAATCATAGAAGAAACATTAATAGCATCCTGAAGATCAAAACTGCTAATGGTCTGACATTAACCAATATAGAAGATATTGGTGAAAGTGTTGTTCTCTACTTCACCGAACTTTATCAATCTGCGATTCAAGTTTCTCATATGGATTGCAATGTCTTCAGTGACAATGCTAGCTCCATATCTCACCTCTCTTTAACTCACCCAACTGATGAAGAGGAAATTGTTTCTGTTCTCAAATCAATTTGTCCCAACAAAACATTTAGGCTCGATGGTTTCTCCTCTTTCTTCTATATTCACAATTGCGATATCATAAAAAAAGGAGGTAATTCTTGATATTCAAAGTTTTTTCCTTGGAGAAAACCCAGGTAAGTATTTTTGCTTTACAACTATTTTTTTTTATTTCTAAAGGAAATGAAAAACACTCTTGGGAAAATTTTTGCCCTATTTCCCTTACTACAGTTCTTTCTAAGGTTTTCAGTAAGATTATTGTTAATAGATTATAACCACATCTATCCACATTGATCTCCCCATAACAATCTACCTTCATAAAAGGTTGTGAGATCATTGATAACATTCTTTTAGCCCATGAGATGATTGAAGACCTGGACAAAAAATATAGAGGGGGTAACATTTTGCTGAAGCTCCATACAAAAAATTCCTTTGATACCATCAATTGGGATTTTATCCTTAATGTTCTGCAGACTAAAGGCTCCCATCAAAATTTTGTTTCTCTTATCAAAAGATGGCTCACCAATAATCATTACAGTATCTTAGTGAATGGCAAAGCTCTTAGTTTCTTCTTAGCTCAGAGAGGCATTAAGCTGGGAGATCCTTTTTCTCCCATCATTTTTATAATTGCTTTTGATTATTTTTCTAGGTTGGCTAACAACCTTTATATGAGAGACCCATGATCCCTATATTTTTTATATGTAAGGATTTATGAAGTTGACAAAACTACTTGAAGATTTTAATTCCCTACAACGGCATCAAAAACTTGATCCCGGTTAAATATATTTGTGTAAAATTTACATAAGTTTGAATCCTCTATGTAACAGTGCCAAAAGCTTGATGTAATATTTATGATTAAGAAATTTAAGCAATTAATGTTGAGATTCTACGCAAGTATACATATCGTTATCAAGTAATAAAGGACTTTCTATTTAAGCATCAAATATCGATCCCACGGGGAAGGTTTAAATTTAAAATGATAAATTAACTAGGAAATTCACAGAAATTAAATGAAATTACTGTCACTAATTTTGAATGTGTAAATGCTAAAAAAATTAAATTATTTAACTACTAGAAAAACTGAAATGCAAAGTTTAAAATAGTAACTACTAAACTATTAAACTATTGAACTATGTTTATGTGATGAAGATTTTCTTATGTGAAAAAACATCTTTCTCACTACATTGAGATTTTGGTAAAATGAGATGAGATAAATGGTTTTAATATGTATTGTGCCAAATAGGAGCGTTTTAATTATCTTTATAGAAAATCATTGGCTAATCCTAAGTTTAATCACTAAATCTGTGGCCAGGCTAGGAGAATGTTGGCTCCCACTCCAGAGCTCCCTCATCCCTTCACCTGAAGGCTAAATCTCGCTTTAGTTCTTAAGCACTAAGACTAAAATGGAGATTTTAGTCTGTCACCCTAAAATCTTCACTTCTACACCCAACAATATATATTTCCCTATTTATTTGCACTTAATTTCATGAACGAAATACTCATTCATGGAATCAAATGTGATCCCCACTATGTTGTAGAAATCATACATTATTTTCCAAATCATATGTTTCACAACACATTTTGACAATTCAATTGGTCAGATCAAAAATTAAATTAAGTTTGGAGTTGAAAAATCATCATAATTTAATTTATATATCAATATTGGCACATCCATATTATCTCTTCATTTCATCATATCTCAGAGTAGGGAGAAAGATAAAGAAAACTACTCATACTTCATTAGAAAGATACAAAAAAATACAAATTTCATATATAAAAGAAATTTCATATAACACTAATAAACAAACAACACATATCTGAAACTCTTTCTCAAAGAAAATCCCTAGTAGCCTCTCCTAGGAAATGTTGGAAGAAGAAATCAATCACTTTTCTCCTTCTCCAACACTCTTAGAGAAGAATTCACACTTAATATCACCACAAAAACTCTAACCTCATAAAGAGAAATCACTACTAGACTCCTGAATGGTGGTGGAATGAATATGGAAGAGGTGTAATGAAGCGAGGTGTGGCAAAAATGAGCAATGAAGAATGAAGAAGAGCACATTCTCTGATCAATTTCAGCTCCAAATTGAGCGTAGAGTTGGTTCTCCAATAGGTGCATCCAAAAACTCTTCAAAAGCACTCAAATTCGCCGAATCTTTTAGAAACAGGGTCTGAACTGACATTGGTGTTGTCAACTCTAGAGGCCATTAAATTAAATCTGCCCTCTCAGTCAAAAGGCATCGTCAGTGCTGCTTCTAGTGTCGTCGATGCTGAGTAAAATCTGTCAGCCATTTTGTAAGTCTGCGCCATCGACACTGCTTCTGGCACCGTCGATGTTGAGTATTTCTTCAAAAATGCTATTTTGACTCCAAATTCCATCCTTTTTACTTCTTTTTTGCTCCAAATCATAAAAGTCAACAACTTGCAAGAAAACATAAAAATACCTTCCATTAAAGTGTAATATCACCAAAAATGAGTATAAAATATGGGTCTAAAAATTCCATTAAAGTGCAATATCACAAAAAATAAGTATAAAATATGGGTCTAAAAATGCATATATTTTATGCAATATCACCAAAAATAAGTATAAAATATGGGTCTAAAAATGCATATATTTTTGGTGTAACAAAATCCCCTAAACTTACACGTTACTTGTCCTCAAGTAACTCCCCTACTACATAAAAATATGACTTATGGTAATGAATTTAACTTCTAGATTTCCATATTTTACTCTACTAAACATAATAGTATAACTTAAGAAAAATTTAAAACAACTCCAGTTAATACAAAAGGTATAAGAATATTTAGCAATCAAGTCCATGATTTCTAATTCTCTATTCTTTTCAAGAAAAACTATAAATTTGTCATATTAAAGTCACTTAGATTATTCATATGAAAAAGAACTTCATAAAAATTTAATAGTAAATAAACTAATGCTCAAATAAAAGTTTAGAAAATGTAGTCAAGTCTTGTTCCTTAAGTTGATTCAAGTGAAGCCAATTTTTTAATTAGGTATTTCTTTAAGCTTCTCCTCACATCTTTTTTTTTTCTTATCTTTTTCTTTTTCTTTTCAAGATCTTTTTCAATCCTTTTTCTTTTCTTTTCTTTTTTTTTTGTTTTCTTTTCCTTTTCTATGTGAGGATTACTATATCTGGATAGCCTTTAATGATTTTGAACTTCACTATCCTCTTAAAGTTAAAAAAATTTTACATTCCTTCACTTAACAAATTTATATTAGTTTAAAGATTTCATAAAATTTAATTCTTTGCTTTTTACATGAATCTCTAAGATTTCTAATACTTCAAAAATAAAAATTTCCTTAGTTAAAATAGAAAAACATAGTCTTATTCTCTTATACCAAATATCTTAATCTCTAAAATTAACCTTAATTATTAAAAATTTTTACTTAATCTTACTATATATTTAGAAACATGAATATAGTTATCTAAAGTTAACTTCTAATATCAAATGTCATGCTAAATTTAAAGTTTTTGAAAATATAGTTAAGGACAAATAAAATTAAGTTTCTTTCTTTTTTTTAAAAAAAAAAATTTCTTTCCCTGCCAAACTTAAAATTTTAAAAGATTTCGCATGAAGAATTGAAAAAAATAAAGGTTTAAAGAATACATTAAATAAATAAAGAAAAGACTTACTTGTTGAAGGTTTTAATTTTTGAAACTTAACTCTAAAATTTTGCAGGTGCAAATATGAAAATCTACAAGACTTAAAAAATTAAATTGCACATAATACACATAAAATGTGCTGAGAAAGAGTTAACTACAATACTGTTGACCTCACTTTTGGTTGAAATTTAGTTATTCCTATTTAGTAGCCTAGGGTCTAGCCATAGGATTTTTCTGTTGACTATTCTTAGAAAACTAGAAAAGGAACCCTCGCCATTGGAAACCCTAAACTCCTCTTTGCTCAACTTGAAGTTTCATATAATGGTCCTAACCTCTAGCACTTAATAGGTGGGGTTAGTATGAGGGAGCTCCAGATGAGTCCCCGTATGACTATTTGACCTTAGGGTTGACTTTGGGTGTTGGTCTAGAACTGGCTCACTCACTTGCACCTACTTGCACTCACTGTCACTCACTATCACCTATATTCACTCAATATCCTAAAATTCAAAATTTTTGACTTTGACCCCTTGATCTTTTGGGAGACTCATGTAAATGGTCCCCTAGACCCACTTACCTTAGCTCACATATGGTGATTCCATTGCTCCATAGCTCACATATGGTGGTAGGTTTCCCAATTTTACCAAAAATATTCAATTTTACCTTTCTCCTCCAAACCTACCCAAATTACCTAAACACTCCCAAATCCCAAATTTGGCCAAAAATCCCAATTTCACCCAAAAATACACAAGTTTGTTCAAAAATCATTTCAAACCATTTGAAAATACCCAAATTACCCAAAACTTACCAAAAATTCAAAATTTACCAAAATACCCCAAAAATTGCCAAAATTACAAAAAAAAATCTTTGGCACCCTAAACTTTCCCAAAGCCTCCAAAATCACTCCAAATGTTTCCAAAACAAATTTGGACCCTCCAATTGAACCCAAGTTGTCAAATTTGACCATTTTTTACCAAAATCCCCAAATTTTCTTTAAAGGCCAAATTTCTCCAAATTCACCTTAAATGTCCAATTATTTGGTTTCAATTTCCCTTAATTTCAGTTCTAAACTAAAAATCACCCTTCATATGGCCAATCTAAAATAAATCCAAGCCTAATTGGCCCATGATTTGAGCTCAATCTTGATCTAAGTCAAACCCCAATTTTGGCCCGATGACTTAATTCCACCAAATTGAAGCCCATATCCTACTCAATTTGCCCCGATATGAATCCTAAGCTCTTCATAACAATCCTACAAATAAAATTGAACTTTCAATTGGCCTTGTTCAAGCATCAATTTCATTTAATTTCAACCCAAATCCTAAAATTCCAAAATTTTCCCCAAATCGGCTGTCCCCAAATTCCACCAAATTGAATGTCTTAACCCCAAAATTGGCACCCAATTTATGTTGAGAACTCTTTATGACATTCATAGAGACCATTTTAAACAATCAATTTGAACCTCACTTAACCTTACCCAATCTAGATCTAAGCCTAGCCCAGCATGCCCAAATTGACCAAAATCCCAAAACCCTTCAAATTGAGCTTCCAAGAACTCAAAATCATTTCAATCCTTCAAAAAAAATCTTCATAACAATATTCTACACAATGTTCATCAATAAATTAGGCTCAAAGTTATGGCTAGCCTAACTCAAACCCAACTTTTAGCCATTTGGACTCAAATTGGACCCATGCACTAAAATTGACTTGACCATGCCTAAGCCACCTAAATTGATGACACCACAGCCACTAAGTAAACTCCATTGACCAGGCTAAACCCCTTGGACCAGACATGGTGAGCTATGAACCATTGGATCCCTAAATTAAGTAATTAATTCCCATTTATTTGCCTTAACAAAAAATCTTCACCATCATCACTTGCCATTTAGGGTTTATTACAATTAATCCTCCCACTGACTCACCTGGCCTCCTGGCCACCTCTCCTAGCCCTATCAGCTGGCCTAGGTCGAAAAACACCAAAACCAAGATTCAAGCCAAACTCACCCATCTAATTTGGCCAATTTTTATTAGTTTTAGCACTTCAAAACCCCCCATCTAAGCACCATTTTGCACTCTTCAATTGGCCATGACACCCACCCTAGGCCATTTTTATTTAAACCTTACCTCCATGGTCAAGAAAGAAGTGCTAAAATTTTCTTAAGAAAACTTTGCCAAATTGCTTTCAGAAACTCTTTAAGACCCCCTCAATTCAAGCTCACCATTTTCCCCCACTGATCCCCACTGTGGAAGCTCAATTTTGAGCTTAAATGTCAACTAAAACCAGGACTGAACCCCCCAAATTTCCAAAGTGAACCAAACTACAATTAATTATGTACAAACCATCCCTACAGTGAAAGAAGTTGATTCCCCACAAAAGCCCCCTCTAAAATAGCCTCTGACCTAGCTTTAGACCAACACCTAAAATCGAACTTGATCAAATTCATACGTAGACCATTCACCAAGGCTTGAAACTTCATCCGGAGGTTTGTTGGGACCAATCAAAGCTACCACAACCATCTTATTGAGGCATCCCCTCTCAGACAAAGGTATTGAACTCAAACCCAAAACCAAGTTTATTTCGACCCTCCATACGTATTTATTGTATTTCATATAGTATAATTGTGTTTTTCTTGAGTAGATGAAGGTTTAAGAATAAACCCCATGAGATTTGTTTGAGTCTAGGGCAAGATGTTAAGGTTTTAATGTGAATGACTCATGGGTTAGGTCACTTGGGGACGATTACAGAGAGTCGTCCGATCGCGTGTGTATCCAATGGACAGAGGAGATCAAGCCAAACAGATTCATGGTGAACAAAGCACGATCTTGGTGGAGGCTACGTGGCTGGTAGGTCAAATGGCAGAGTGACGCGTGAAGACTTCGGAGAGGAAGAGGATGAGTTGGCGCCGCATGGATAAGTAGAAAAATAGGGATTTTTGAATTATTTTAAACGCTTAAACATCAAAAATCAATATCTTTCTCTATAAAAATCATAAAAATAAAAGAAAAATGTTGTCTTTCTCAATGAAAAGAGGAGAATAATGTTGACTAAAAATAAATTTTTTTTCTCACTCTCTGATTTTTAATTAATTAAATACCTTCTGTGGTATTTTAATTCTCAATGGCTAAAAACATGTCACCATGGCCTTAAATTTTTAGGGTTTGTTCCTCCTGCAGAGGCCATGTTTTCTGATTTTTCAAAGGTCAGAGGGCATTTCTATGCTTCTAACCCTAATTTTCAAGCTAAGGTGACCATTTTGGCTTATTTTAATTATATAAATCAAAATATCACTTAAAATTTTATGAGAACAATTTTAGTAGGTTTCTTGTGGTCAGAGAAATCTAGGAAAAATATTTTGATGCTTTGAATCATTTTGTGAATTTTAATACTTAGTTATAAATACATTTTTTTAACTTCTGTAAATTAAATACATATAAAAAATTAACAAAATCAACTTCACATTGTTCATAAAAATCATGTCTATCCACTGTAAAAATATAAAAATTATTTGACTTAGTCTAGGCACTAAAATGGATTCTTAAGGAAACCTTAATTTTTGTATAAAAATAATTATATTAAATTAAATAAGCTTAAAAAAACTATGAAAATTATTTTTATGAGTTCCTTGTGATCAAGGGCATTTTATAAAAATAAAACCCATTTTTGTGAAAATATTTCATTTTAAAAATATACTTTGAATTAAAATAATCAAAATTTTCAAAAATACAAAAAGTGCTTCAAAATGAGTGGGGGTCTCATGATCACTTAGAATTTATTAGGACATTTTTCCTAATTTTTCTAAGTTAAAAATAAATTTTAGAGGCTAAAAAATGAATTTTTTCATAATTTCTCACTAAAATAATTATATTAAATAAATTAAAAATCACAAAGATATAAAATTTGATTCTCTGAGTTTTTTGACCTCAGATGAGTCTAATAAAAGTATAAAAATAATTTTTTAATTAAAACACTATTTTCTATTTGGATAAGTCATGAAAATTTATCTAAAGTTAAATAATAAAAATATAAATTTGGTTGAAATAATCATAAAATTTTGGTTAAGTGTTTATCTGCCATAGGAAACCTCTAATAATTTTTTCATAAATATAAATTTTATTTTGGATAATCAAATAAATTAACTTTTAAAAATCTTATTTTTTAAATTTAAATAATTATCTAAATTAAATCAAATTTTGAAAGGTCCAAATATCCTCCTCTAACATTTTAAATACCTCATGGATATAACACTTTAAACCCTCAAAGTCATTTTTCTTGTGTTTAAAGAGTTATGAGGTGAAGTGCCCCAAGGGCGAAGTGGTAATTTTATGACTTTTGTGCCTTAATAGAAAATTTAGGATTATCAAAGGAAAAAAGGGTAATTTTGATCATAATTAACATTTTTGGATGATTGAAATACAATGGGGCTAAAAGGTAGAAAACCATTCAATACCTTTGTACAACATCAACTAAAAACATAGTTCTCCTAATCTTCACGACTCGGAAATCAATTAAAGATCAAATAATTCTTAAGTGATGGGCTTAAGCGAGAAAGATGATAACTTACTTTCTTCAAGCCCAAAGTTGAAGATGATGTGATCACTTAACAACAATCTATTACACTTAGATCAAAACTTTTAGAATCACCAATTCATTCTGATTATTAAGGGCCTTGTAGTGACATAGGTTCACTGTCTAAACCCAAGTTGATTGGATTTAGAAAATGATATGATTGGTGATTAATATCTTTAAACACTACAAGCCTGACTTTAACTTCGGGCATCATAAATCTTAAATAACTAAAACTTGCCTTAGGGCACTCACTCACATAACTCTAAAATGAAACATCAATTGATTAATCGAGTACCCTATCCTTGGGATAATTAAATTGTTAAGCTTTAATGAGCAATGAGCTAGCCACACTCTAAACTTGGATGGTTAATGGAACAATTTGATAAGTTAAGAAATGAACTCAAAATAATTCAAAAGATCTTTAAAATAGTTCAGGATCATATCTCGAGCACTTTGTAATCTTTTGGATGTTTTAAAGGAAAAAATTGAACTTATCATATTTTGTCCTAAAATAAGCTACTAGGATCTTTCGATATTCAACTAATTCATAACTTGGGGTTTGGTAGCTAAACCTTTATCTACTCATGCAATTTAAATCTCTTGCAACAATACATACATGCCTTGCAAGTACTGACCTTTCAGGTGGTAGAACTAGAAGACTTGTCAGGTATGCTTTTATAGTTTACAGTACCGTCTTTTACTGTACTTTCCATACTATATTTTTATACTTACAAAACTTGCATGTTAAACAACGATGACACCCTGAACGAAAACCAAAATTGCGAGGATAGCCACAAAACCAAAATCAAAACCAAAACTAAAATCAACCAAGATAAAATTCACCACCACAACATTCAAAATATAAGACAACTCAAAATTTAATCACAAACATCACAAGCAACATTTGTAAATAAATTAAGATGTCTTTATCAGATGATCGGGAATCCCTTTGAGGCTGTAACCTATGGTTTATAATGAGACTTCCCACAGTCTAAACAAAAGTATGGAACTCATTAAGTTGAGTTTAGTAAATTCATTTAGACTAAGTGGATTCGATAAAAAATAGTGGTGACGGAATGAGGGAACCGTAGGATCCTAACCAGTATCGATCTAATTAACTTTAACATGCCCCATAACAATTAAAGAACTTTAATCGTAGGGCCATCTGATTTGACATCACGACCTGACACATTAGAAAAATTAGACTCGTCACAATGAGGAGCTTGGAGCTAGCGTGGTGGGAAACAAGGCCATCTTCAACAGCAAAACATGTCTTCCCTAGCTAAACTAATTTCCTTCCTTAAAATTAAATAACCAAGCCATAGGGCTTCGAGGTAGTTTGCTTATGCAACATAAATCATAACCTCATCTTTAGGCTTTTGTATAGCTCTGTTGTACAATCTAAGCCCTAACTTGTCTTAGGATTCTGAGGTTGTCCTTCATCATCACCTAAATCCTCACATCTTCCAGGCTATTTGTGTGATTTTTTTGCACGAATGTAAGCCCTAAAAAATAAAATTAGTAGGATGGAACACCTTAATATTTCTCCTTAAAACTGAAGCCAAACCATAGGATAGCTTTGGAAGTCACTGAGGTTCCCCCCGATATGTGATATCCCCTAATTCTTCCTCCTTTGGACTCTACAACAAAATGTTCCAAATTTGAACCATTCCCCTTTCACACCTCTTTGACTAATTTCATTAAAAATTCCTATCCTTTTGACCTATTTGGAGATAATATTTACTAATTTTTATCGAGAGTATTCTTAGGTAACTTCGGTTATCTAAGATGTAATTAACTATAGGTGTTTTCCCTTATAGGAAGCTTGTCCGAACCCAGCTTAATATAAACCCTATTTAATTCTTTGTTTTAAATAGTTGAACTTGTTAGCAAATAAAAATGATTTCGTAGACCAAATTGATGTCATATATTTTTTACTTTATTTGATCGAGCCTCATCCTCAAGTCTTGTGTTTATCCTTGGGAATAGACATAGGACTTGAGGTATAACGCTCTTTCATTTAAACTATGAAAAATATGGGGTTAGTTTGATTTCATATTTTCTAAACTATATATACATATGTAAATTAAACGTCCTTCCGAAGCGGGCAAAGGGATTTCGATTGCCGATTTCGCTGGGGATTAGCTTTTCTCTCCATTTAAATCAAGAAATATTATCTTCATACATCAATAATGTGTTCATGCCCATCATGAACCAAATTACCCTTCTTTTGCTGGCATGTTTTACCCATTTCTATCTTGGGAAAGTACAGTCAACTCTTTGTACTTCAGAACCGTCGTTTCGGCCACCTTTGTATAGAGGGGTCAGGAGGCCATTACAGACTTTTTAATCTTCATGTGTGGTCAAACCACTATAGGTGTGTTGGTGGACTATGTTCCACCTAGGCACAGTGCGTTGGTAAGTTGGTCCCGCATTAGGTCCTGAACTTCACTTTTTTACTTTGGAGTTTGATTTGTTGTTTTGCAAATTAAATCAAATTGTATTGTGTTGTGTGTGCTCTTTAATTCCTCTTTTATTTATTAAATCTTTCGACTTTCAAACTATTTTTACTAAAATTTTAAAAACCTCTACAAATTAAATAAGGACTTACCCGGTCTACAGATTAACCTCTGCTAATTTTAGTGCTTGCTACAAGGTATTGGACTAATAACTAACCTAGAGCTTTCTTTTCAAAGATGTTGTAATAGTGTGCCCAATGCTAACTTTTTCCTGCAACCTACCAACGAGCCGTGATGCCTGCAATATCACTCCCACAATCAAGTTTGGAGCAAAATTTGAAGATCTCGAGGTCATTCTGGGGAAAGCATCATTCATCATAATGAAAGTCATCATTCCAGAGGTTCAAGAATCGTCTGCTGAGTTTAACCTAAACTGCCCTCAGGATTTTTTCTTCTTACAAGAAGGTCAAGACTACTGCCATCATGGCACCTACCAAACCTGTTGTTCCCACTGATGCTAAGGGAAAAGAGGTCATGATCTTTGAAGACCCGACTAAAGGATTGGTTGTCCCGCTGTCAGTATTTGAAATCGGATCGAGTTCGAGGACTACACCGTTAACTTAAGCCCAAAGGAGAAACTGTAACAAGAAGTTTCAGAAGGCTACTAAAGCCCAAATTTCTGAGGAAGTACCTATTGATGAAAATCTTCACCATGATGAGTCAGCATTGTTAGAGACCTATCCACTTCTGCAAGGGAGTATGTTCCATCCCTTAATGGACACTAAAGGGTACGAGAGTATCCAGAAAAAGCTTGATGCTTTACCATCACTTCATTGACTTTATGGGGAGAGGAAGAAGCTTGCTCCTATCACCTGAGTCAGATCAGTACTTTAGAGACTAGCTGCTAAAGAAGGTTGTTCAGTTGTTGAGTTACTCAAACGAGCAGAGAATAAGAGAATATCTTTCGCAGAATGACAGAAAGTGGTATATTCCTTCGAAGATAAAGTCGTATCCAAGATGTTCAAAAGTCTGATGAAGAAGCCTGAGTTCAGATTATCAGATCCAAAGAAACCCGAAGAGGTCGACAAGAAGGATCAACCAAATTATTGCCCGTATCACAGATTACTGGGACACACCATAGAAGAATGTTTTGTTTCCAAGGATTGGCTCAAAAAAAATCTCAAGGAAGGGAGTATAATGATCCTAAAAGAATATTTAGAAGAACCTGATAAAGATTCCATAAATATGATTTCGGCTGAGCCAATCTCTACTCAATGATGAAAAATCTTTAGAATTGATTAAACTGTTAACCGAATTTAAAGATTGCTTCACACAGAGTACTGATGAAATGCCAGGACTGTAAGCAACAGTTGTAGTTCATATGCTCGGGGTGGACAAAGATACGACCCCAATAAAACAAGCTCCTAGAAGAATGCACCTCAAAAAAGAGCAGCAAGTCATTGCAAAAGGAGAAGAAGTTAATAGACACTAACTTTGTAAAAGAAGAATAATACCCCACATGGTTAGCTAATATTGTACCTGTTAAGAAGAAAAATGGACAAATACGTGTTTGTGTCGACTTCAGTGATTTGAACAAAGCATGTCGAAAAGATGAGTTCCCGTTACCGATACCAGAAAAGATGGTAGATATTACTTCGACACATGAAATTTTCTCCTTCATTGACGAGTCGTCGGGGCACAATCAAATCAAGATGGCTCCAGAAGATGCATCACTTATAGCTTCAACACACTTATCAGTATTTTTTGCTACAAAGTGATGCATTTTGGATTGAAGAACACTGAAGCAACATATCAACGAGCTATGACAAAAATTCTTGATGAGCTCATTCACAATCAAGTGGAATGCTATGTGGATGATTTGGTCATCAAGAGTAAACAAAAAATAGACCATTTGTACAATTTAAGGATTGTGTTCGAACGATTACGACGATAAGACCTTAAAAGGAATCCCTTAAAGTGCACCTTCGGCGTTACCTCTAGGAAATTTGTATGATTAGTTGTCCTTCATCGGGGAATTGAGATTGACACAGATAAGATTAAAGCTACCTTAGAAATTTCTCCACCCAAAACCTTGAAACAACTACGTTCTTTCCAATGGAAGTTGGCATATCTGAGATGCTATACACTAAAAGGCTTGAAGATTCATCAATATACTAAAAGGCTTGGAGCTATACACGAGGGTCTTCTCTGAAAGTGATGAAAGAAGTATTCTTCACTGGATTTTTTATCTAAAAGACAGAGGCTGAGCGAGCCTTTTGATGGAAATAACTTATTCTGAGCCACAGAAATGGATGTGTGGAAAGGGCATGATCACTCTACAATATAGATGCTATTACAATTTCACCCAAGTCAGATAAGGAAATCTCATAGGGATTTTGAGATACGACGAGGTGGACCCACTATCTCTCATGATGAAATGGATGATCAAGAGAATGACTTGATGGATCATACTTCCAGCCGACTGTATTCTCAACAGTTGTATCATCAATAAATTTGATGAAGGTGATTGCATACCCCCGCATATTGACCATCACGATTTTATGAGACCTTTCAGCACGGTCTCTTTCATGAGCTAAAGCAACATTATATTTGGAAAATAGATAGATGTCATTGGCACCGGTGAGTTCAGAAGATCCGTAGAGATTCTGATACCAATGGGTTCAGTGCTGGTTCTTAAAGAAAATGGAGCAGACCTCACTAAACATTGCATTCCAGGGGTACGACACTGTAAGGTGTCTATAACTTTCCAAAGGATGGATGACAGCAAAATGCCATATGGATTTCAACCAGATCCATAGTTGGAAGAACTACTCTGTACGAGTTATGAGAGTGTTGCACCTCTAAAAACATGCAAAGGAAACTCATGTCTTGGAGTGTGGTTTAGTAGGTCAGCTCGATCAGGAGCTCACCACATAAGAGATGGACACTCAGGAGACACCTTTTTGTATTATAATTCAACACAGCAAAGATAATGACATATGTACCAGATATGCTCAGCTTGTGATATTTACCCAACATGAGATGTTTTCTAGATGTACTTTGATGCATTCAGCATATTGTTCCTTTTGAGACTCTGGCCTTCACTCAATCTGTAACACCTGTTGGAGCATATTAATAAAATCTTTTCCTGAAGTTTTGTCTGTTTGCTCAATTGACCTTTTGTGTGATGGATAAAAGCCACAGAACCATATGTTGGCTCTGAATAAAACAATAAAAACTTAATAATAATTTTCAAATAAAACACTCTTTTAAAAATCAATCAACAGACAAAAAATAAACTTAGGAAAACACATTTTTAAAATTAAACGTGATAAAAACAACAAGAAAAGAAAATTAAATCTGTTGAGTTGTTTCTCTCGATTTTGGGGTCTCTTACTCTTTGCTCACACAGCACAACTGTCCTTGTCTGCACCAAATCTCACAAAATTTTACATATCTTCCTCACAAATGTTTATCTTTTCACATTACACATGTCTACGGGTTCAACACCACAAACCCTTTGTAAATTTCAATTCTCATTTTGGAATCAGTCTCTAACTTCTGATTCCCTCCTTTTGAGGTTGGATCCCAACTTCTGACTCTCTTTTTGAGATTGATCTTTAAATTTCAATTCTCATTTCATAATCAGTCCCTAACTTCTGATTCCCTCATTTTGAGGTCAGTCCCCAACTTCCAACTCTCTTTTTAAGATTGATCTTTAAATTTCAATTCTCATTTTGGAATCAGTCCCTAACTTCTGATTCCCTCGTTTCAAGGTCGGTCCCTAACTTTCGATCCTCTTTTTTGAGATTGATCCTTATATTTTAATTCTTGTTTCGGAAACAGTCCCTATCTTCTAATTCCCTCTCTTCGAGGTCGGTCCCTAACTTACGATCCTCTTTCTGAGAATGATCCCTAAATTTCAATTCTCATTTTGGAATAAGTCCCTAACCTCTGATTCCCTCACTTTGAGTTCAGTCCCTAACTTCCAATCCTCTTTCTGAGATTTTATCCTTAAATTTTAAATCACAAATCAGTCCCTAACTTCTGCTTCCCTCACTTTGAGGTCGGTCCCTAACTTTCGATCCTCTTTTTGAGATTGATTCTTAAATTTCAATTCTCATTTTGGAATCAGTCCCTAACTTCTGGTTCTCTCCTTTCGAGGTTGGTTCCCAACTTCCGACTCTCTTTTTGAGATTGATCCTTAAATTTCAATTCTCATTTTGGAATCAGTCCCTAACTTCCAATTTCCTCATTTTGAGGTCGATCCCTAACATCCAATCCTCTTTTTTGAGATTGATCAATAAGTTTCAATTCTCGTTTTGGAATCAATCCTTAACTTCTGATTCCCTCTCTTCAAGGTCGGTCCCTAATTTCCAATCCTATTTCTGAGAATGATCCCTTATTTTCAATTCTCATTTTGGAAGCAGCCCCTAACTTCTGATTCCCTCACTTTGAGGTCGGTCCCTAACTTCCGATCCTCTTTCTGAGATTTATCATTCAATTTCAATTATCATTTCAGAATCAGTCCCAAACCTCTAATTCCCTCCTTTTGAGGTCAGTCCCCAACTTCCAACTCTCTTTTTAAGATTGATCTTTAAATTTTAATTATCATTTTGGAATCAGTCCTTAACTTCTGATTCCCTCGTTTCAAGGTCGGTCCCTAACTTTCGATCCTCTTTTTTGAGATTGATCCTTATATTTTAATTCTCGTTTCGGAATCAAGCCCTAACTTCTAATTCCCTCTCTTTGAGGTCGATCCCTAACTTTCAATCTTCTTTCTGAGAATGATCCCTAAATTTCAATTCTCATTTCAGAATAAGTCCCTAACTTCTGATTCCCTCACTTTGAGTTCAGTCCCTAACTTCCAATCCTCTTTCTGAGATTTTATCCTTAAGTTTTAATTCACATTTCGAAATCATTCCCTAACTTTTGCTTCCCTCACTTTGAGGTCGGTCCCTAACTTCCGATCCTCTTTTTGATATTGATTCTTAAATTTCAATTCTCATTTTGGAATCAGTCCCTAACTTCTAGTTCTCTCCTTTCGAGGTTGGTTCCCAACTTCCGACTCTCTTTTTGAGATTGATCCTTAAATTTCAATTCTCATTTTGGAATCAGTCCCTAACTTCCAATTTCCTCATTTGGAGGTCGATCCCTAACATCCAGTCCTCTTTTTTGAGATTGATCAATAAGTTTCAATTCTCGTTTTGGAATCAATCCCTAACTTCTGATTCCCTCTCTTCAAGGTCGTTCCCTAACTTCCAATCCTATTTCTGAGAATGATCCCTAATTTTCAATTCTCATTTTGGAATCAGCCCCTAACTTCTGATTCCCTCACTTTTAGGTCGGTCCCTAACTTCCGATCCTCTTTCTGAGATTTATCATTAAATTTCAATTATCATTTCAGAATCAGTCCCAAACCTCTGACTCCCTCCTTTCGAAGTCAGTCCCCAACTTCCGACTCTCTTTTTTAGATTGATCCTTAAATTTGAATTCTCATTTCGGAATCAGTTCATAACTTCTGATTCCCTTGTTTTGAGGTCGGTCCCTAACTTCTGATCCTTTTCTTAGATTGATCCTTAAATTTTAATTCTCGTTTCGGAATCAGTCCCTAACTTCTAATTCTCTCTCTTCAAGGTCGGTCCCTAACTTCTAACTCTCTTTTTTGAAGATTTGATCCTTAGATTTTAATTCTCATTTCGGAATCAGTCCCTAACTTTTGATTCTCTCATTTCGAGGACAATCCCCAACTTTTGTCTCTCTTTTTGAGATTGATCTTTAAATTTCAATTCTCATTTGAAATCAGTCCCTAAATTCTGCTTCACTCTCTTCGAGGTCGGTCCCTTACTTCTGATCCTCTCTTTGAGAATGATCCCTAAATTTCAATTCTCATTTCAAAATTCGACCCTAACTTTTGATTCCCTCTCTTCGAGGTCAGTCCCTACCTTCTGATCCTCTTATTGAGAACGATCGCTAAAACTCAATTCTCATTTTGGAGTTGTTGACCTCACTTTTGGTTGAGGTTTAGTTTTTTCTCTTTAGTAGCCTAAGGTGTAGCCATAGGACATTCCTATTGGCTATTCTTAGAAAACTAGACAAGGAACCCTCACCATTAGAAATTCTACTCTTCTTCACTCAACTTGAAGTTCCACATATTGGTCCTAACCTCTAGCACTTAGAAGGTGGGGTCATTACGCGGGAGCTCAAGATTAATTCCCTTAGGATTGCTTACCATTGACCCTGGGTGTTGTTCTAGGGCTAAGGCACTCACTTGCAATCACTGACACTCACAATCACTCACTACCCTAAACCCATAATTTCTTGGTTTTGGTCCCTTGATACTTTTGGGAGACTCATGTAGGTGGTCTCCTAGACCCACTAGCCTTAGGCTTAACTGTCCCACCACCTGTGTTTGAAATCGGATCAAGTTCAAGGATTGCACCGCTAATCCGAACTCAAAGGAGGAACCACAACAAAAGAGTTTGGAGGGCCATCAAAGCACAGGCTCCCAAGGAGACACCTGTTGAGGAGGAGCCTCATCAAGATGAAGAAGTGTTACCTGAAATTTATACACTCCTACGAGGGATTAGATTCCATCCTCTTACGGATACCGATGGATATAAGAGTATCCGGAGAATCGCCGTCACATTATCACCACTTCATTAACATGGTGAGGAAAGAAAGAAATTCACTCCTATCACCCGAGTTAGTGCAGTTTTCAAAAGGCTAGCTACCTAAGAATGATGTTTAGTTAGAGAGTTACTTAAAAGAGTGGGAGATGCAATTTCCCCTCACATGAAGAAGGAAATTTTGAAGGGTTTTAAGTCCGTTAGACATCCCACAAGACAATTGGAGTGCCCCCTACTCGCATCCCCATTTGGTTCCTTTTAGAGAACACAGTTGATACTGCGGTAGTTACTACTGATTATATTGCCACGAGGACCGCAGGCCGTCAGCCGATTAAGTCAATACTGGGACCGAAAATCTTATCTGTCACCCATTATGGAAATATTCCTAAAATCCTAAAGGCGAAGACAAGACAATTACCTGGCGTTGTAGCCAGTCTACACCACAGGGAGCGTACTTTCCCTCGACATACTGATGTTTCTACTAAGACACTTAGTCCTGAGACATCATCGTTGAAAAAAAAGGTATGGGTACCTAAGGTCGCTGCACCGATACAGTCCAGTGAACCCGCGGGATAAGAACATGGAATGAAACCAGGATCTGAAATATCAAACTTTGTCGCAACAATAGCCAGCGAGATGGAGGAACAAGTTGAGGATGTCCATCGCGGTCCTCCAGATCTTAAAGCGATTAAGGAATCAGTAATTGAAGAGAAAGTTGAGAAACTCAGGATCAAGATTTCTGAGTTAGCTCGAGAGCATAGAGTTTTCATCGATAGTAATGATGAAGATTTTGATTACAATGATTACTTGGAAGAAGATTTCATGGATGTCCATGTAATTGAAATAAGAACCGCCACATCTGCGTGCGAAGCTCAACCTCGCACCAAAGAGAACGTCATAGATGAATTGCATAAGGCTATCCTCCTAAGGGATGAGCAAGTTCGTCTACTAGAGAAAAGAATAGAAGAAATGACCGCAGCCATGACTGTCATGGACACTATTTAGGGGCAATCACAAGTGTTGCAATTGGCTTCTCCAGAGATCAATCAACCAGAAATCATACACATCACANCAATTTGCACTCGAAGGTACACCTTTACCATTTCCTTAACTTGCACAGGTATATCGCATCTCCTGCTAGTACCATCTGGTGGTAATTCTGTATGACTTAAGATTTACATTTACATTTCATTTCATTTCATATTAATTTAAAACCCTTTAAAACATACATTCATATGTCCATTATTTTTCTCCAATTTGTGACACTGTTTCAAAGTTTCAAAATACGATACATGAATGAAATATTTGTTTTGAATCATTTAATAAAGTAATTATTCATTTAATCAAACATTAATTTAATGCATAAAAGAAAATAATCATCCACTTTGCTTTCAAGAGAACTTTGAAATAGCTTAAACCTTCACTTTACCTCTTTAGACAACCACTTGTATTACTTGAAAGCGCATACCTTAATTAAGAACTCTCCACTTTAAATATACATCCTTGAATCAAATATTCTTCTGAATTCTACTCATAAAATTAATATCTAACTCATGTTATTAAAATATGTATATAAATAAAAATATAAACAATTACCTCAACTTATCTCTTGCTTGCTCCTTAAAATCCATAATTCATGGACCTAATTTTTGAATCAAACTTTATTAAATCCCTGTTTCAAATCATATTGTTAACATTATATAAATAACAAACAAAATAAATTCATTAACTAATTTAATGAAAATCTAACATACCTTAAAATTTTTTGGGTGCCTTACAATTTTCCTTTTCCCTCACATGAAATTTGTGTTACTCCCTTAAAATTCGGAATTTAAATAACTTTAATCCTAATTCAATTAACTTTTTGTTAACAATTATTTAATTAAACTCATAATCACATAAACACATATAAAATAGTATATTAATTAACTCAATTAAATATAACACTCCACCTTATCTTAAATTGTTCGGCCTTGCCCTAACCTTACACTCGACCACGCGAGCTTCCCCCCCCCCCACAAACCCTTGAAAAAATATTACATCAGTACTACGCACGTTGTAATAACGTGTGTAGCCAATAAAATCACGCCACGATACCCCGCGCGACAGAAAAAAAAACGGCGCAGTAACACGATGAATATTCCCCCCGTGTTATTCATGTGTTATTACGTGTTATTCATGTGTTATTGCGTGTTATTCATGTATTATTGATGTGTTATTGTGTTATTATAACACCAAGAATATTCTCAGGATACAATAACACATGAATAACACACAATAACATTTGAATAACACGGGGAATATTCCCGACAGAGAAAAAAACGGCGCAGTAGCACGGGGAATATTCTTCCCCGTGTTATTCATGTTTTATTGTGTGTTATTAATGTGTTATTGT